>VXAU01005969.1:0-38251 GCA_013399695.1 Formicarius rufipectus
TTGACCGCATCGGAAGATGCCCACTGGCCGCAGTTCACCAATGTGGTGAAGGGTGGAGATGAGCTTTGGTTAGGCCACCTTCTCTAGGCCCCTCTCTGTGTGGAGCAAGCAGTGCTCTCCTTGAAAAAGGCTGCTTGGTCATTCAGGATACTGCCGAATAAGACTGAAGGGGGCGTCTGTGGAGACGAATTTCCTTTTAATTAGTGTTTATATAGCCAGAAGTAGTTCTCTATTCTTGGTCTAATCATAGGAGCAATAGCTCGATATATGCATAAATAAAGCACCAGTTTTTACTTCCTAATCAGGAACTTGGAGGTCTCTAATGTCTGTCTGTAATGTTCATCAAGCTTCTTTCAGTCTGAATTGATTTATGCAGTGCTTGACTGACACCAGAGAATATTTGTATCAGTGCTACCAACCACTAACAAGTTACCATACATGATTCAAGGGAAGGTAAATATTTTATTATTCAGAATGAGATGATTACAAGCATGTTTGCTGTAAATTAGTGGTTTAAAATGTTTTATTAAAACAAAAAAAGTCATAAAATACAAATCAACCAGATAAATGAGTGATTTTGAGGAAGGTTTAGTAGTGTTTCAAGATATGAAAAAAAGAAACAGTGCCAGTACACATTGCTCTTGAAAGTCAGATTGGCCTGTCTGACCCTATTTCAGCAAAATAAAATTTGCTGTAATGGGGCTGTACAATTTAGCTGTATGTATGAGTTAAGAAAGGTCTACATCTTTTCATTAGACATTCTGTGGCTAGCGTTCATGTGTTCATGAAGATTTTTATTTAAGATGAAAAAGATACTGGCAAACACTGTTTAGAGGCTCAGAATTCTGAAATAATGAGGAAAATGGTACTCAGCAGCTGGATCCTACTTGAAAGAAGCTATTATTCCCTATATACTAAATTTGTTTAATATTTGTATGACTTTCTAGATAATATGAGATGCATTCTTCAGGGACATGATATTACAGCTGAATGTAGGCTCACTGAGATACACGTTCTTAACAATTTCTTGCTGAGCATTCTAAAATTCTTGGAAGCAGACAACACTGTAAGTGGTAGAGAAATGATGATGGCCTTGATACAAATGCAGATTTAATTGAATGGTGTGATTGCTTCCTGCAGTGAATAATGCTGTGATATGCCTAGTCTGGGGATTTTGTTTTTGAAAGCTTGTTAACTAGATAACAAGTCATACTCCTTTCTTTGCTTTTACAGTTGGTAAGACTTCTGAGGCTATTTGGCTTATTAATAAATAAAAATTACATGTTGCTGAATGAGTAGAAAAAAATAGAAACATCTCTGCTTTATAGGTTGAAGTCCTTTTAATCCTTGACTGAACTTGAACAGCCTGCTTTCTAAATAAACTTTCTTCATAGTTCATATTTCATGGCTAGTGATTTACAGTTGCTCTTCACAACAGCCTGAGAAGCTGGGGTGAGTGCATGTGTGTAGGGGAAGTTGTCTGAATTTAAAGAGCAGTATCCAGTCTTTCTGCACTCATGTGGCAGAATTTGCTGGTGAGATACTACCATTGTGACCTGCCCATTACTCTAAGTAAAGGTGAGAACTCTCCTGCTTTCCTACTTTGCCTGACACACGTGGCTCTGGTATTTAATTAGACACATTGTTTGTAAGCTCAATAGACAGTCTGTGATTTCAGTCCGTATGAAGGGCAACTTAAGCAAATTTGAATTTTTGGATGTGTTTGAAACTTTACAGAATAAAGTCTGAGAAAAAACACGAGAGTTGCTTTCGACGTTACCTGATCAGTAGCATACTGTGAGATTTCTGTAGTATGCAGATATTGCAAACTCTAATTCTTTATGAACAGAATTACCCCTGAAGGAGTTTGGAGTCTCTCCATTTAGACTTACTCTAAATGGGATCTCTGAATTGCAGCACTTCTGGATACTTATTTGTGGATGGAATTCACTTTTAAACTTTGTAATGTAAAATTGTTTTTAACAGGATGTTGAGTCCTTTCACTTGCATAACAGCAACAGTCCTCATCATGAGAGAGATATAAATCAAAACTTTGAAAATGAAATTTCACAGGAGAATGGCAATGTTTCAATTACACATCAACAGATCATTCAGTCTTCAGCTTTCCCTCACACCAATGTTCTTTCAAGCTCACTTGAGGCAGAGCATAGGTATGTATATCATTATATAAAGTGTGTTCCTTCATGAGAAATGAGCATGTGCATAAATTCTTACTAGTTTAGAATCTGAAAACTTAGAATGCATAAAATGTTTCATGAGTAATGTCAGATTTATCTTTTAGACACGTACTAGTTTAACATGGTGTTTCTCTTAGACTTGTGTACCGACTTAAACTTGCTTTAATTAAAATTTGATGTATTTCTGTATAAAGAAAAAAACAAACTGCATAGTGACTTCATCCCTTTGATTTTGGTCTAGATGTGTCTAGGAGGAACAAGGCATGTAATTGCCATTTGTATTATAAGGCTTTAAATCTTAAGAAAAACTCTGCTGAGTTTGTTGTCATAGTTAAAGTAATTAATCATTTCTGTAGCTGACTAGTTGACACTGTCAGTGATACCACAAGACAGTGCACTGGAAGGTGAGAAAATAGCTTCACAAAAGGGATTAAAACAATTCTGTTACTAAAGTGGCTACAGTAGAGATTGATAGAGATGAGAATGATGCTGCTGGAAAATCACAGCTCAGTCTGGAGGTGAGTTTGTCAGAGCTCTGTCAGATTTTTATGTTTTCTGTCAACTACGGAACTGCAGTGATTGATCGGACAGATTTTTTTTTTTGTGATAGAGTCTGTGTATACATTGGACTAGAGAACTCTTCCTTTTGTAGTACCTGCAGAAGAAACTTTAATTTCCTCTTACTCCTCATGAATATGAAAAGTGCAGTGAAAATGTTCCCTTTTTCCCACCATTTGCTGTGGAAACAGAAAGCTTTTGCTTAGTTCTTCAGATACAGCATTATTGGCATAAATGAGTCCTGTGACTAGTCTGTTATGGATGTTTCTGGATTCTTTGGGAGGCACAGATGGGCAGGTGAGGTGGGGGAGTGACTTCCTATGTCATGGAGGGGCTGGAATGGATGGAGCTTGCAGTTAGTGGTGGTATGGTTAAGAGCCTCTGGTTAGGGACTAAGGAGTAAACAAAAAAAGCAGATGTCATTGTGGGAGTCTGCTATAGGCTGCCCACCAAGATGACAACATTGACTGTTCTTTAAGGAACTAGGAAACACCTCTAAATCAACTGCCCCTGTCCTAATGGGGGATTTCAAATTGCCAGATATTAACTGGAAATACCCTGGATGTGGAAGGACTACAGAGATACTTCTTGCCATTGCAGAGAGAAAATCTGTGAGCCAAAGCTCAATTACAGATGAAAATGTCCGGTACTGTGAGGGACAGTTAAAAAGGCTTTTAAAAATATGTTAATAGCCAAATGCAGACCAGAAACAACACTGTCTCTTTACTTGATGAGAGTGGTCACCTCATAAACAAGTAGATAGACAAAGCAGAAACCTTTAGTATTTACTTTGCCTTGGTCTTCAACACCAGTGATGTTGTTAAAGCTTGGAGGAGGAGGATGGTGAGAATGATAAAATCCCAGTCAAATCCAAATGTGTGTTGGATTTGCTGCTCCATCTGGATTGCTGTAAGCCTATGGGATCTGAGGGGATTCATCCTAGGGTACTGAAGGAGTTGGCTAATGTCATCACAAGACCTTTTTCAAAGGCTTCTGAATTGTTGTAAAAATCTTGTAAGGTCCCAGCCACCTGGAAGATGGTGAATATTGTTCTAATTTTCAAGAAGGGCAAAAAGGATGACCCTGGAAACTATAAGCTTGTTAGTTTCACATCAGTGATTGGAAATTATGGAGATTATTATTCTGGGAGCTACAGAAAAACAGTTGAAAGACAACTCAGTCATTGGTTACATAGCCAGTTATGAATGCTAGTGGGAAGTCTTCATCCTCCCTAACTTACTCAATTCCTTTTTATGGCAAGGTGACTGACCTAGTTGATCAAGGGGAAGACAATTGATGTAATCTTTTGGGATTTCAGTGCAGTTTTGGGTACTCTCAATTTCTTTCTGAACAAAATGTTCATCAGACAGTTGGATAAACACATAATGTGGTGAGTGAGCAGTTGTCTTGTGGGTTGGGCAGAGTGTATATGAGGTCAACATCAGGTTGGTGACTGGTCACCATTGGGGTTCTGCGGGGTTCCTTCTTAGGGCAGGTTCTCTTCAATGGCTTCATGAATGACTTGCACGCAGGATTTGAAGGTATGTGAGGTTTGCTGGCAACATTAAGTGGAGAGGAGTTGCAGACTCCCCCAGGGAAAAGGAGGCCCCACAGAGGGATCTTGACAAATCAGATGGATGGGCAATCAACAACCATAGGAAATTTGACAAGGGCAGGTGTTGAATTCTGCACTTGGGATGGGGCAACCCCGGATGTACATACAAACTGAGGAAGGAGAGGCTGAGAGCAGTGCCACAGAAAGGGACCTGTGGGTCCTGGTTGATGGCAAGCTGAATATGAGTCAGCAGCCCCCTGGCAGCCAGGAGGGCCAACCCTGTCCTGAGGGGCATCAGGCACAGCATTGCCAGCTGGGTGAGGGAGGGGATTGTCCTGCTCTGCTCTCCACTGGGGTGGCCTCACCTTGGATATTGTGTGCAGTTTTGGGAGCCTCAGTGTAAGAAAAAGACATTAAACTCTTAGAGAGCATCAGTAGGAGGACACAGAAGATGGTGAAGGGCCTTGAAGGGAAACTGTTTGAGGAGAGGCTGAGGTCACTTTTTTTCTCTTTAGCCTGGAGAAGAGGAGACAGAGGGGAGAGACCTCATTGCAGTTAGAACTTCCTTGTGAGGGGAAGAGGAGGGGCAGGTACCCATGCCTTCATTCTTGTGACCGGTGACAGGATGTGAAGGAATGGCCTGAAGTTGTGTCAGGGAAAGTTTATGTTGGATATTAGAAAAAGTTTCTTCATTGAGAAGGTCGTTGAGCACTGGAACAGGGTCCCCAAGGAAGTGGTCACAGAGCCAAGGCTGTGTTCAAGAGTTCAAGAAGCATTTGAACAACACTGTCCAGCACCTGGTATGAATTTTGGGGTGTTCTGTGCAGGACCAGGAGATAGTCCTTGTCCGTCCCTTCCAACTCAGGATATTCTATGATTCTGTGAAATCTTTGGCTGATGATTTTTTGGCAGGAAGATGGGAGTCAAATTAACTCTTAATTTTTCAATTCAAATTACTTTAACTGACCTTCATAGGATTTCTGGGCAAATGTCTTTCCTTCTTGGTATCTCAGAGAGCCTGTGTCTCCATACTATCCAAGCCTTTTGACTGTGAGCTTAGTGTGCATGTGGACAAATATTATGGTAAGCCTTTTTGTGGTAAATTGTACTTGAAGTCACCAGCCTAACTCCCAGGATACTTTTGCATACCAAATAACATATTGGCACATCTTGTACAAAATGCCTCTTAGGCTTCTTTCCTGCTGGAGGAGTTTCCAAGATCCAGCAATCCTACTGGTATCAAGTTTGCTAATCCAGAGTTTAATTTTTTTACATAGTTCACACTTTTAATCATCCTAGAAGCCTAGTGTCTTCTAAAGGGATATTGGTACTGCTAAGTTTACACAATGTTGTTTAAACGTTAATTAATCATTACCCTAAATTTTACTTACTTTAGCAGAAGCTCTGTAACTATTTACTTCATTAAATTCAGTGTTAACAACAGCTAGCTTGCAATAAAACTTTGTCTCAACTGTCATTGAAAATGTTTGGCATTATGACTTTTTCTGTACAACCATACAAATACTTTTATTCTCTTAGAATTTTGGATGACTTGCCTATTATTTCTACTGCTTCCTGATGATTTAATTGTTCCTGTCTGTTGCAATGTTCAGTTTGGTCCAAATGCTACAGAAGATGCAATTTCCATTTCTGCTATTGTCCTACTGACTTTTTTTAGCAGAGTAGTGTTCTTCCTATTCTACAATTCTAAGTTTTTGTTGTGGTTCTAACAACAGTAATTAATGGCTTTGATCACCTGCAAGTTTGCCCAGTGCACATCCATTGTATTAGGACATAGAGTTCTTTGTGGGGAGGGTTTTATTAAAGGACATTTTTTGCTGACATTTGGTTAAATTAAGTGCCTGGCATGTGACATCACCTGTGAATTTGTCTTACTTACCTGATTGAATATATTCACTGTTCTTTAGTTCTGAGTGTCCATTTGGCATATATTTTAGAAACCTCTTTATTTTTTGTGAAATAACTTTAATTTCTTTTGTTGTTTAAGGTCAACAGATGCCTAATTTGCCTTAAGGAGATGCTAATCTCTTTGCCAAAAACTTCAAAGCAAACAAAGTTCATATTGTAATTGTTAAATTTCACAGTGTCTTCACCCTCAAACAACCCCTGTTTTCACAGCATCTTCACATGTAAAACCACTTTCTTCCTCCTCATATACTGCTATCCTAGTCTTGGTACTGGCTAAAACACCTTGCTTATTGTGTCTTTGGTTATCTCAATCTTAGTTATGAGAAGAATCTTTCTTGTTTCACTTCCATACCTCATCCTAAAATTCACTCCTAGTTTGTGCCAAAATATCAGCATGTGCTGTTGGCTGAGACTCAGTTATAAGGAAGCCTTGCACAGCTGTTGACACTATCGTGCTATAAAAAAGAAATTATTTGAGGCCACTGTATCCTAAACTGGTTCCCATCGAGGAACACCACCTCCTCATGGCTGCTCTGTTACCCAGGAAAAACTGCAGATTGCCTCAATGTGAGTTTTTTATCTTCTTACTAGTCTCAAGGGATACACTGCTGCTCCACTACCGGTTATGTTAAGGAAATAAATTCTTACTTTTCCACTTGACACAGTTCTCTTACCATAGAAAGAAGGTGGAGTTTTCACCGCATCTAGTGGTATAATAGGGTCAAATGGGAAGGATCTGAGAACTCAAGTTCTGTGGTTTACATATCTTTTACAAGGCTTTGAACTCACTTTTATGTAACAGTTTGTTGAAGAAAAACACTAACTGATTAATCAATGCATTTGTTACAGTTGTTTAGAAATATATATAGGCAAAGCTTGAATGAATGTGTGTGGTAAATTCATTATTGTTGTCCTTTTCAATTTAAAGGTTGTTAAAGGAGATGGGCTGGCAGGAAGACAGTGAAAATGATGAGACATGTGCCCCACTAACAGAGGATGAGATGAGGGAGTTCCAAGTCATTAGTGAACAGGTAACACTGACTTAATGGTACATTGTAAACTTGTGGTTGGCTACCGTTAATACCTACTTTTCAGGAATGTCTGCAGTAATTTTGATGGTTAGCGATGTTGCTGTTTTAGTACCATTTCAGTACTGTGCTTTTGGAAGTAAAGTTGCTTTTAAAAACACAGAGTACCACAGTGCTGATTGTCGCTAAGGCCTATTCACCAAATATCAAGGGAAGGGTAAGGGAATGCTTCTGAGAGGTTTTGGTATTGCTGGTGGTTGAATTGCACAGGCTTTACAGTTCCTCAGCTTAGCCTAAGAGAATCTTTCGAGGTTTTTAAGCAGTTTCCTTGAGTACTCCAAGGTCTGCACTTTGTTGGAAATCAAGAAACATTTAATTCACTTGTAGCAAAGTGTGAAAAGGTTATCTAGGTTGAATTTTTTTTTTTCTTTTTCTTTTTTTTTTTTTTAATTGGTAGTATTGAGTATACCTGGTTGGGTCAGTGAGTAGGGCTGGAAAGAAGAATCACATGTTGTGTTAAATCTGAGCATTTGATATTTCCATACATCTAGTCACACACATATTGATTAGAGCATTTAGAAGGTTAAACTCTCAAATGCATGTCTTATCACCCACCTTCTGCATTATTTGTGGAAATGCAGTAATTCCTTTCTTGTTGTAGAATCAGTTATTTCCTTTCTCTTCAGTGTCTTTGAACTTCCAGTGGCATCAGGTAGACAGACTAGATTACCTGTCCCTCCCTGCTGCTTCTCTTCTGGGCCCCCTCCTTATTGCAGACCCTTCCCTTCTTAGCACAGGTTTTTGCAGCACTCTGGAAAGCATTGCAGAAGAGACCATTTAGAGGGAGGGATCTCTGGGCAAGACCAGTGAGGAAGTGGGTGAACTCTCATTGACTGCAGGAGTTTAGCACAATTGGAGGTACTTGGATGCAGGTGGGTGGCCCAGAAGTAAAGGTTCTCAGGGAAGTTTTCCTTTGTGTGTGTATGTAAAGGGTAGTGCTGTGGATGCAGTGTAGCCCGTGAAAGAAGATGCAGAGAATGTTGAATTGCAACACATTGCCATGTTTGGCTTTTTGTTTCTCTAAATATGTCATGTTTTCACATTTCAGTTACAAAAAAATGGCCTTCGGAAAAATGGCATTTTGAGAAATGACCTCATCTGTAATTTTAAATTTACCACCTGGAAAAACAGCACTTTCAAACATGCTCTGGAGAATGAGGATTCTGAGACAAGCAGCAGTGATACATCAGATGATGATGATGTGTGAAGACTTCTGTAACACTCGTAGAAGCCCATTTTGTGAAGATAGGAGATGTGTTATCCCCCCAAAAATTAATTCTAATTTATGTTGTAACATACCCACTAGAGGAAGAAAGATGGGACTTTTATCTGAAGGAAGCAAGGAGTGTTTTGTTGGGTGTGTTGAAAATCACTGTAATTTGTCTATAAACGAATGTTGTAGAATGAGGCCTTGGGTTGACCCAGCATTGACTTTTATCACTGAAGCATTTATAACAAGCATTGTGACAGTGACACAAATCAGACTTTTTCACTTAATAATAAAAGCAAAGAATTGTGTAATGTCTTGCAAAGCTTCTGTCTTAAAATGTCTAAGAAAAAAAGGGCAGCTTCATACAGTGTTTTGCTTACCAAGTCATTTCTTTCCTATAGTCAAAGTCAATTGGGTCCACTTTGTATGCAAAAAGGGCAATGTAGCATGTTGGCTAAAATGAGCAAACTGCACTAAAACTTTTTCCTTAACTGAGCTGTTGAACTGTTCTACTTCCACAAATAACTGCTCTAAAACCATTTGTAATGCCATCATTGTTATTAGTGGCAAAAGACCCTGATGTTACAGTTCCAAATTTCTAGAATTAACCTTTGAATTGAAAGCTTTAAGGGGTATTGCAAGACCCTTATTCTCAAAGTGAAAACATTTCTTGTGGGAAAATAAGGAGTTTGATTTTACTATTCAACATGCAGAAAAATCATGACACTGACTGGATTTGTCCCCTACATGGGAAATAAACTGATTTACAGAGTATTGTCTCAGTGCATAGCATCATGGGTATTGTTTTTAAATCTGCTAAGTTTTGTTTGCATTTATATTAAATGTACTCTGGCAGCAGTGGCTGCATTTCAGAATGAGGTAAAAATACTTTCATCGCAGATCTTGCTTTTACACCAGCAGAAGAATATCTGTGCAATAACCACTTGTCTTACTTTATTGTGTCAGACTTTATAATTGCACATTTAAAAAATAATATTGTATTATTCATAGTTTTATTTGGTTTAGTTTAACTCTTTAAATATTTCCACAGTTGTACATACAAACTGTGTAGCATTAATTCGTAAAAGCACAAGTGCTCTCAGTGATGTCACATACATTTATAACATAGCTTAAATATATATTTAGACATTTCCCTTCAAGATATTTTTGAATTGTTCTATTTCTTATAGTAAATTACTTGCAGTTCAGAACTGTAAAGCAAAAATATTTATAAAATTGAAATTTTGTCCATAGCTCTTGGGCAAAATACTTTTTTTTATAAAGTGGCATCAATTTTAGGCCAAAGTTGGTATGTTTATTATTAATTTAAACAGGTATTTCTATTCAAGAGGTCAGTTTTTGTATTAGAATGGACATGCAAATGTTGATGTAGTTAATTTTGGCATGGTGTGTTGAAATACAGGATAAAAATGTTTCTTTTTTAAAGAGAAAACTGCCATACCAGTATTGAAGTTCTTTCCTGCCTGCACACCTTACACACCTTTCTCCTTTTTGTCTCTTGCATTTTTATTTTTTTTAACTGACTTTGACACTCTGTAGTTTGTTCACTTCTTAGTTTTCACACACTTGCAACAGACTCTTCTGCCTTTCTTAATTATGTAGTGGTATGTGAATGCACTGGTTTTGATATTAAGTAAAAACTTTTTTGCCTTGGCATTACTCAAAGTGGGATGTAGACTTTTCACCGCCTCTTTATTCAGTTTAGTAACAAGTGTCACTACTGTAATTAAGCCTTTGGAAAGATAATAGAAGAACTGTGTTACAGTTTTATAGACTTGAGAAACTTACAAGTTGGAATTGAGAAAATTCTCTTTAGAGAAACTAGAAATACTAGCTATACTTGGTACTTTTTTCTCCGTGTTATTATCCTGAAACTGACAATGGAAGGCATGATTCTAGTGAGTTCTGAGCAAAGGATGTAAGAGGCATTGGGCAATGGTTTTGCTTTGCTTTGTAGAATGAAACACCTTTACAACCTTTGAAACTTCCTTGTGTGTGGCTTCTTCTCTTGTGTCTGATACTTTTTGATTAATTTCTAGTCCTGTACAGTGGTCTGTTCTGCCAGTTCAGAGACTTGAGAAAGGTGTGCATAGTCCCTAGCTTAAATGGTTGTCTCTCTGCTCTGTTACTTCTGTTTGCCTTTCACAGCAGTGTGGAAGTGGGTAAGAGTTGGTTTTTCCAGTGAGGAATTGGGTTGCCTTTTATTTACTTATGGCAAAGCTGAGTAGAATATTCATCATCTTTTGTGTCACGTTAAGAAACTCTTTCTTTAGTCAGTCATTGTAGAACTCTTCAGGTTTTTTTTATTTTCCTGGGAAATGTTACACTGTTTGATTTTCGTACCTTTCTTCTGTAAAACGTATGAAAGTGTTTTATTTGCACTGTTCCCCTCCTTTTTTTTCAGTGCTTGATGATGTAAAGCAGATTGACATCTGATTCTGTAGTATTTAACAATGCAACTTTATCCGTCTCTGACTTTGTTCCTTTCCCTGGGCAATTTTATTAGTTCATTGGAATTTTTCTTCTCTCATATGTAAACTATAATCCAGTCCCAGGGTAAATCCTCTCTTTTCTGCTTGAGTGAATTTCTGCCTAAAAGGCTTCAGAAGCTGATGACTAAGCTTGCCTATTGCCATAGTAGGTACTAGTCAACTTTGGAAAGTAAAGAATGTCTGCTGGAGATAGTGCTGGGCTGAAAGAGCTTGACTTCACTGATGGTAATCACAGATTGCTGCATGCAGACATGGCACTGCTGTATGGTTTGCAGTCACTACCACTTCTCTTCATCATCCTAGCTTCACTGGAAGGGAAGGATGTATTCCTGCTTCTGCATTCCAACCCTCTTCAAAAGCAAAGAGAAGAGCTAAGTCCTGGATTTTTCTCATCTGCTGTGTATGGGGGATGTGCCCTCTGCCTGCTGCTGGTGTTGAGGGCAGCTGTTTAGGGTGGGGAGCTGGGACTGCGTTATGTCATGTAGAATAACCAGAGGTCTCCGTCACTGACTAGTACACAGTCTCTCACTTAAGGAGGAAGAGAAACTACTACCTTTCCTGAAAACAGTATTAACTGCATTAAAGGTGTCCACAGACTCATATTGGATCCAATCAAGATTCTGAAGAAGATTTTGATGGTCAACCCAGTCTTTGAAAAATGTTACCAAATGTGAAGGAAATTAAGTTTCATTCCCTTATGCAGTTGCCTGTGGGGAAAAAAATGTACTTGATTTGTGATGGAGACCTCAACTTTTGTGTTTCTTCTTTAAGGAATGCCTGTTCTACAGTAAATACATTTAAACTGCTAGCTGCTAGAAACTGGAAGATTAGTCAAGGATGTCTTTGTTTTCCCATTTTCTGTTTGTTGCTAGGTGGTGGCTGAGGCAGTACAGTCAGCTGCATGGAACTTTTGATCTGATTAAGGATTATTGCACTTGTGCACCAAGAATTACCGGCTCGTTAGAATGATAAATGTGCAGACCAGCTGGTCAGTTTTCCTCATTGGTTGTTGTTAGCCATCAGTGAGCTTTATTGCAAACTGAATGAGCATAATTTCATGCCCTGGATCTTTTGGTAGCTTTCCCTAGAGGTACCTGGAAATTCACTTGCTAAACCAGCACTGGCAGTGATCTGCAAGGCAGTCTGGCTCTGTGTGAGGCATAGGACAGTGTCCAAAATTATTGTCCTAGGAGGCTTGTGCTTCCTCAGAGATTTATAAGCAACTTCTTGAGTTTGTCTCTTAATGGGTTGCCGTCTGGAAAGGTCTTCAGACAGACTCAAGAAAACCTGATATACCATTTTGTCAGGTACTGCTCTTACTGAATTTAGTGCCTGCCAAAGTCTGCTTCCATCACAGTCTTGTGCAATCCAGAACATCTGATAGACATGTGAGGTCTCACAGGACCTATAGTAGCATGCATTTTTTAAATTGGTAGGAAGATATCTGAGAGGAAGCTTGCTATTTAGGCTTCATTCTACATACATCTTCTTGGACATCTTCATAGTATGCAGCCATTTTTGTCCCTGGCACTCACATGAATGTTGTACAGAAATAACATTCTATGCTTGAAGGACAAGTGCTCATTTAGTTTTCTTTCCTATACAGGTCAAAGATACAGCTTTGAAGTGGAAGAGAATATTTTTGGCAACTGACGATTGCTGATGTTGAGGCAGGTATCTGCTGAACAGGCTGGTGAAGCTTGGGTCAATATGGGAGAACATGAGTTCTCCTTAGGAGACGTGAGGAGATAACTCCTTCTGCAAGAATAAAGCGAGGCACTACAGAGTTTCAGCTTGAGGAGCAAAGGAAAGCAAACTCCTTCCTCTCTGCCAGGAAGGGTCAGATTTGAGAACAGATGCACGAAATTCCAAATGCTCAAAACTTGGAGCAGCTTGGTAGCCTCAGCTATCCCATTTTGCTAGTGTACCAGATTGTCTCTGTGCTGTCCTGAGTTGTAGTCTTCTAAGGCTCCAGACTCTGCAACAGGCCTCTTTGCGTCAGGTACCAACAGACACCTCCTGGCTGGCTCTGAAGCCAGACAGTATCCACAGTTGCCTTAGTGCTGTCACAGCTGGACCAAGGAAGATAATGTAACTTTTCTTCCAATTCTGTTAATCAGAATAGCCAATACCGGGTCTTGGTGTGCAGCTCTGATCCTGCTTAGTCTAGCATGGTGGCTTTGGTGTGGTGGCTCCCTTAGCATTATTTTTCCTTCTGTGTCATAGCTTGATGTCTGGGAGCTCTGTACTACTGTAATTGCATCTCCCATTGCTTCCTGCTAAAGACTGCTGAAGTGGTACCATCTTTAGGAAGTCATGGAGCATCCTACCTGAGCTAAAATGACTGCATCGTGGGGTGCGAGGGGTGGGGGTGGTGAAAGATGCTTGAACTTTGAGTCATTTAGCATGAAGGTGTACATACTGTGTGGCTTATGTGTACCTTATAACAATTTGCAATACAAGGGGACATGGTAGAATTGTCAGCAATAACCTATTTCCTGTGCTTACCATTTGTACCTGTTGGTGGCCCTTGTCATGAGTCACATTCTTTCCTACCCAGGACATACAGGACTTAAATTATAGCCAGGCTGAAGTGTCTCTTCCGCAATTACCAGGTTTACTTTCTTCCCCCCTAGAATATTGTTTCTTGTAACAAGACGTACTGTTTGAAAGGATAATGTTAGAAATGAGCTGCTCTGTGAGGAACCGACATACACTGTAAGCAACCTGCTGAATCAAGCCACTATTTATGCAAAATTTCATTACCAAAAGCTGAGAAATACTTCTGTCTGCATTGGAAAGCAGTTTCAAATAGAAGCTCAAGTATGAATAGAAATAACAGGTATTTTACTAAATCCTCAGATGAACAATTATTTTATCTCAATTTCTTTCATTGTCCATCTCCAAGTGGGCATGCACAGATGATCTTTGTACAGAATGAATTCATTTTCACTGTTGAGATGAATGAATTAGTTACTCTGAAAATGCAATTTGGAAAGATCTGAATGTTCCAGTTAAACTATAAATTAGTATTATTTAATTTTCAGTCTTTTAAACTGCTGAAAAGCAAATAGTATCGCAGGTGAAACTGGTGGTACTGGCCGTGGTTATGGTTGCCTCATGCTTCCAGTGGACGGATCTGTTCATCATCACTTAACTGCCAAATACTCTGTGGGACCAATTTTCCCTGGCTGACCAAGTCACTTGGGAAGCAACTGCAGGTTGGCAGGGCCCTGCAGGTGCACTGAAGGCAGCCACAACCCCAGAGAACTCAGTGGTGAAAGAGGGAAAAGAAATTTCAGTGACAAGGGTAAATGGGAGCAAATCGGCCCATAATTCTGAAAAGAAATGTCTGCAAAATGTTTCTGTCCTGATCAGGTAGTGGAGTCTTCTTTGCCAGTGAAGTGTTCCTCCCTGCCCCTTAGGGCTTATATTGGGTTAGAATGTTACAGCCAACATTTATTGCATGTGATCATAACTTACACAGTATCGTTGTAAGAAAGTCAGCACTTAAGGTGCTCCACTTAGGGATTTGATGTGGTTCTTTTATTTCTTGTCTTCTTGTCCCTCTTTTTTTTTTGTTTTGTTTGTTTGTGTTTTTGTTTTGGTTTTGGGTTTTTGTTTGTTTGTTTTGCTTTTATGTTTAGAAAAGAGAGAACTGGTCAGGATATGCCAGGCTTACCAACGAGCAAGCAAGGTGTTGATTTTAGTGAATGTTTCTGAGAATTTTTATCTTAACCTTGGTAATTTACTTACTTGAAGAAAATGGATCATGCTGTGGGCTAACCACATGGAAACAAAGGGAAGTTAATGAACTTGGTAGAGCAGTACAGACACAGTTAACAGGAAGGGAAGTAGTTCAGTGTACTGTGCACAGCATGGATGATGTGTTAGCTAGGTACAAACAAAATACTTAGTAAGGCAGATGTCCTGCCAGGTGAATGGTATGTGCTCATGCAATGGAAGACTAAAAGGTAACCCATGCCTGCAAGGGTTTGAGAGTGGCACAGGCTTCTGCTTCCTGGCCTTCAGTAAGGTTCTGTAATTCTTTTGACCTTAATTTTCTTTTAATACCTTTCTTGTGCCACTTAACAAAAGTGGTCCTGATGTTAGCATAGCTTCTTGTTGTATGAATGGGAAAACTAAGACTCAAAAAAAGAGATCAGAAAAAAGTTGGAGCTTCTCAAAAATCCTGAAGGAACTTTCAGGAACAGGCACAGTTCTGTGAATTCTCTGGGTTCTGAGGATGTGAGTGCATCCTCTGAGTAACCTGGGGTGCAGAAGTGCCCTCACCTGAAGATGGATCAGAGTAGGGGAGAGGTCAGGACTCTCTGAGGAAGGAAGGCTGGTAGTTGATTCAAATTAAAATAATTAAAAAAAAAACCCAAAAAAACAGAAAAAAACCAAAAACAAACAAAAAAACCGCACAGCTTGGCTTAACTCATGCATTGGTCAAATCTGGGAAGCTACAATGCAGGCTAAATGGGCATTTTTCTTCAGTGTTGTGTGTGGGTTTTTTTCGTTGTGTTTGTTTGCTTGTTTTGGGTTTTGTTTGTTTTTGATTTTTTGTTTAGGTTTTGTTTTGCTTGCTTGGTTTTTTTGTTTGTTTGTTTGTTTTCCTATCTGACCACTATTAGGACTTCAGAAAGGTGAATTGCTTCACTTTTGGATTTTTGGTAGATTTTGTGGTGCAGAAACAGCAAATCAGTAGCTAAAGGCCCTGCTCAGTAGCTGTTTCAGTTGGCCTAAGGGAGCAGGACAGAAATGTGACACCTTCACCCACTAGGAGTCCCTGGCTTCTCTCCCTGGATGCCCAGCAGCAGGTAGCAACTACAGGTTGAGCTGGCTTCAAGTAGTGACATTTGAGAGATAAGGCTGGAGCAAAACCTGCTCTAATCAAGAGAGGAAATTAATTCCTAAAGACATAGTAGTAACCAAGAGGGAAGAGGACTCTGCAGAGGCATTGCTCTTGAGGCTTGGTAGTGGAAGAACTCAGCATTCAGCAGAAAAAATTGGACAAAATTAAGGTCATATGGGTTTTGCTGAATAGAGGGGCTTTGGCAGTGCTGCAGCTGGACCAGAGCTGCCTGATGGGGCTGTAGAAGCACACTGTGGGAGAGCCACAAGGACAGCCAGTGACTCCTTGGGGCTGTGCTGGTACAGAAACAATGGGTGCGATGAGAGGGGGAGGCTTAGCAGGGTTTGAGGGGCACAGAAGCTTGCCTGTGGGTGCAGGAGCTGCAAGGAGAAGGACTGATGGAGAGAGGGGAATTACAGCTCCAGGCTGAGTTGGAACACTTCTTAGGGCAACCTGTACTGAGTGTAGGCAGCAAATACCTGCAAGCTGGTGAGTGAATGTCCGAGTGCTGTAATGGTCTTCAAGCCCTGTCAAATGTGGAAGCAAGTGGAAGAAGTTCTGGCTGAGCAGTGAGTTACTTGGCGGTGTGTGGATGGAGGATGCAGGGGAGCCTGGTTCTGCAATGGCTTCATAGATAATTTTTTTAATAAACAGTGATAGAACCCATCTCTGCTGTGTGAAGTAATTTAGGATTTACCAAATCAGTATGGACAGACCTCATTAATGACTAAGTAGAAAGCCTCAGCAAAGAAGAAACCTTGTTAATTACCTTTGAAATAGTGGCAATCTTGTCAAGGCTGCAGGGTAACAGGGGACATAGTGTTGGCTTTATTGAGAGGCGAGCTGGAGCAGCTGTTGTGGGGGAGATGGATGGTGAGTGGGTTTGCCCCTTTGCCCCACGGGGGGTGCAGTGAGCACTGTGGCAGGCTGGAGTGTGTGTGGACTGGGGAAAAGTATTTCCTAACACTGCTCACATTAGGGAAGCCCAGCAATGTGCTTTCTGCTGTCATCCTCGTGTCAGTGTACATAGAGTGAGGAACGATACCTCAACAGGTGAAATTTCATCACGAAATATTAGAAATAATAGGATATCCTATACAGTTCAGTGGTGCTGAGGGCAGTGGCATCCCGTAGCTCCTCTCTAGTCGTGTATTAATTACCTGGGTCTATCGATGGCACTAGAGCAGGAGGCAGATTTCTAGCTGCGGCTGTGCCTGTAGGGTCCAGGTAAGGGTGCTGGAGATCTTCGCTTTGTCCCCAGCTTCTGCTTGGCTCTGCTCTGCTCACAGATCTCATGCAATTATTATTAATCTGGTTTTGTTTTTCTGAACTAGTGTAACTACATATTCTAGGCTTTCCTAATACTTTAATACCAATACCTAAATCAGAGACAATTGCACTGTTCATAGAACTGCTCTACTTTGGAACAATGTATGTCTGTACTTTGGCATAAATGCCTGAAAAGGCTGTCTGCTACAAGTTGGAATTTGGCTAGAGAAGTTCTTAATCACAACAGCCTGTATGTATGGATCCACTCTAAAAAGAGGAGGAAAAGACAATTGTGCTATATTTTTAGCTACACAAACTGTGCATACAAGAACATTTGTTTAAAAGAAAAATGAGAGCAAAATCAGTTGCCTTCTCTGTTCTGCAAGTATTCTCTGCTCGAGTCGCATCCCTATTTGAGGTTTGCTAAATGGGGCAGTTTGCTAAAAGGTTCAGATGTCTGAAACTTTGAAGTTAGCTTTGGGGAAGGCTGATGTTTTTCTGTCAAAACTTGTCTTCTTTTTAGGTGAGTGCTTAGCAGTGTCCATCGTCCACAAATAGGACAATATGCTTGAAAAAAAAAAGAAAAAAAAAAGAAGAAAAAAAAGGGAAGAATAGTGTAAAATGGACAACAGAAAAAGGCTTGTTCTGATTCTATTCATCACAAAAAACTGACACCAGAGGACAGAAAAGATATATTTTAGACATGTTCTTTTGTATTTTCAGCCAGATTGCTTCTCTTCAGAGTTAGGATGAGATGGTTTTTTATCGTCTTCAACTTGCAGCTCACTTCAAGGAGTTTTACTTTCCGCTGGATTTTTATAAGAAGTTTTAACCTCTGGCCTACTCTGCAGTTCTGATGCTGATACATGCTTGCTGGAAACGAGCCATGAACACTTAGAATGAGTTTTTGTGGCTTTTGAATGAAAATCTTGAAATCTGAGTTCCTAGCATTAAGTACCTTTATTTAGACACATAATTGCCTTATTTTCAAAGATTGAGAGCAACTCCATTCCTGTTCACCAGTGGGAATAACAGAATCTGTGGTTGAAAACAAGACTTCATAACTTGATTTTAGACTTCTAATTAAAGGCAAATTTGTTTTAGCTACCCAGACCTAAGGGAGTTAGGCTATAACATGTTTTGACATGCCTGGGATGTGAGGTGATATTCTGCCTCCTGCTCAGGGAGATGAACAGCACTCCTCCCTAGTTTCTTCAGTACTAACACTGGGAAAGAGATGCTGCAAGTGTTTGTGTACTCAGTTAAATGGCTTGTAGTTTCTCCATCACATTTGTAGTTGTGAACATATTGTCCTGCTGTAGGGAATAGGGATGTGTGGGGCTGGGAAGCTGCTTAAGGATTTTATAAAGAAAAATCAAGGGCTATGTGTATAATGGAGGTCATGCACTTACACACTACAAAGCTCTTTTATGGTAGAATTTTAGGGATTCATGGAGGTCCAAGTGGAATAAAGTTGTCCACTATTGTCTTCAGCTTCTTGCAAATCAGCAGGCATCCACCCAAGATAAGTAAATCTACAGATCTTGTTACTTCTGTAGTGGAGAAATTATTTGCCCCATCTACCCACACAGAAGTTTTTGCTACATCTCTCATGCAAGCCTCCACTTTGTTCACCATTTAAATCAAGGCCCAGATATCCCAAAACACACTTGCAAAGAGTATTTTAAAATAAATCCTCTGCCCACATCTCTTTCCACTCCTTCAATTGCTTTTTTTCCCTTGAAGAAGAGTTTTGGCATTTCCGTTTTCCCTTCACTCAGCAGCAGTATCCTGCAGTATTTCAAATCTGAATATTTCTCCTGATTATGCCAGAGGCATAGCAGATTACATCTTTCACACGTTGATGATTGCAGTGATGGTGCACAAGTCGGGACTTGCTCAGTGCATCGCTGCTGTAAGCAGATGGCATCACTGTATGGCAGTGCTTCAGGCAGGACTGTGCAGCAGGGGAAATTCTAAGAGCTCCAGACCCATAAAATTATTTTCATTGCCTATAGGACAGGCCTAAATCATTACTTTTTATAGGAAAAAACATTTTGTAGTCTCTCTGGCTCTTCTGGTAAAGGCAGAATACATAAAGCAGACCAAATGTGAAGGATCAGGCTGCTAGGGCAGCAAGTGCTTGAAAAAAAACCAAACCACTTGGCTGTACAGTGGATGAAAAACAGAGCAGGGTGAAATGTAGGAGAGCTAACTAACCATCTCATAAATGTTACTGCATGATGTGATGTAAGCATGCAGTAGGCTCTGGAGGTGAGAGTTTTAAGTAGGAAATGTACTTTTCTTCAGCTGAAGTATTGATGTCTTTTTCTTGTTAAACCTTTTATAACTTTGTTTTGGAGACGATGTTGCAAAGACATAATGAAGTACATTAAAAATATAAATATATAGTGAGTTTGCTGATTTGGTTTTACTTATCCCACAGCAAACTCTTTAAAACCAATGCATATGAATGTGTTTATATGTGCATGTATATATGGAATTTTTTACATTGTATAAAGACTCTGAGAACAGATCGTGTTTCAGTCCTTAGTTTCTTTTTGAGCCATCTCACTTTCTGTGGAATGTTTAATTTTTCTTCTGCCTTCTCTGTTAAAGGACACATGGCTTTAAGTTTAACACTGTTGTAGTCACTAAGGCCCAGGTATCTGAAGCTACATATGTCGATGCAGTGAGCAGAGAGGCAGCTTTTGCTGAAATTTCTTGGTTTGACACAACATAAGTAGGTTCAGAGGAACACTCAACTGCAGCTTTGTGTAAGCAGAATACGGTCTTCTCTTCCCACCAGGCTGGGACTACCTCCCTAGAGTAATAACAAGTTACTCTCTGTGTTTGTTACTGATTAAAATCCTGCCTTGGTGAAGCAAAATATAAATGCTCTGCTAAAGCCTGAGTGGTCACAGGATATTTTGAAGTGTGGTAGGTATGAAATGAATAAGTCTAAATGAGAATCTGGAAGAGCAGATTGTGTGTAACTAAGCTGCCTCTTTCCTGACCTGCCTGTTCAATAACGAGCAGATGGCATCTGTGCAGGCATAATACCCACAGATCTCTCTAAGAACATCTCTTCAGTGGATACTTCTCGTGTTGGCCACTTGTTTTTCAGTATATACTAACCACATGGTAACTTTTAAATATATTGGGCAATTCTCTTCAAAGCGGGAAGGCTGGTCTGTCCCTCTGGCATGCTTTCCCCACATGTGAGGAGCATTGCAGAGCATGAGGCTGCTGCTGGGGACACTTCTGTGGTCATTGCTGCCAGTGCACCTATTGAGCATGGGACACATGGTTGCCCTTTTCAGGACTTTTCAAGAAAGCTAGTTCTATTTTATTTTTTTTTTCACCTGAAGTATGTGATTTATATTTATGTTTGAGCAGTGAATTGGCTTAGTGTGCAGGGAATTTGTAGGTAACCTTTCTAAAGGTTATTTACCATATGTCTAAAACCCACAGTGTGTAATTGAGAAACAGAGGACTCATCTCACACAGAATTTGTACAGACTAATATATTCCAGGGTTAAAGTGAACACTCAGTCCAATGAACTCATCATGTTTGTTTGTTGTTTTTATAGACTTACAATGTGCTTGGGTTTTCATTTGGGAAACAAAAACAGCAATCAACAGCTCTTGGCTTTCATGTATCAAATCTTTCCTAAATGGAATGCAGATACACTTTTGTAATATTGTGTTGACATTATTTATTACGTTCTTGCCTAGCCATCACATGAATAAAGTAATTGGGTAGGGGCAAAATAATTTTTTTTTAACCAACATTGCTGTAACCTGTTACCTGCAGTCCTTAAAGCTTCATTTTCATCTTTATTTGTTGAGCAATGTAAGCAATTCACTTTATGTATTGAGTTTGAACATTTTCATATTGATTTAAGCAATTTTCACTTTTCTTGCTCGATCTCTGTAGCATTCCTACTCTCAGGTTATATAAACACCAAAGCTCCCATGTATCAGAATAATATTTGATTTGCAGCCATGCAGGGGCAGCTTGAGTAAATAATTTTTTATTTTCTACTGAAATTCAAAATTTTCTTGGATCTAAGACCATCTGGCAATGTTCATCTAAGTATGCTGATCTGTATTTTATGAGTTTTAAATTCTTATTCTCTTCTAGTTCTACAATCTTCAACAAAAGCACTGGGTGGAGTTGGTCATACAATTTTTATGAATTTTATATATGGTTGAACTGGAGTTACAAAGCTTTCTTCATCAGGAACTGAGAGATCTTAAGATTTCACTGAATCACAGAATGTTGAAGGCTTGCAGGGACTAATGGAGGCCACCTTTCCCAACCTCTTTGCTTAAGTAGGGCTGTCTGGAGTTGATTGCCCAGGATCATGTCTGCATGGCTTTTGAGTATTTCCAAGGATGGACAATGGGTTCAAATTCATCAAAATTGCACTTGCCTGTGGAGGTAATGTGACCCTCGGCTGCTTGCTGTTCCCACCTTCTGCTGGGAGTCATCTCCAGGACTGTGGCACCTGCACTCCCTGCTGCGCTGGTGCCAGCTGCTTTGGGCTGTGCCATTGCAGCCCAGCAGCAGGAAATCTGAGGGGCTGTGATGGGGCCAGGCAGCTGTATGGCTCCAGGGACTCTGCAGCACTGTGCCACGCTGGTGAATATCCAGTGAGACCTCTGCCAAAACAGTGTGCTTTGGCACTGAGTTCTGCTCTGCAGAGCTACTGAGGGGAGACAATGTTCAGAGATGCCAGCCCAACCTGCTGCTTGGAGATTGTCCCTGTCTGCTGCTATAGGCACCGTGTGAAAGCATTTGTGTACCCCAAGCCTGGAAAGCTCCCTGGACATTGCAGGGTGTTGGTTCTGGCTACTGCTGTGCCAGAACCACAGCAGTGCTGGGAAAGGGTTCATTGCCAGTGCAGTGTTGTACAGTTGTGGCCATCCTGCCAAGCCTTTGGTGATTGCTAAGGCTTAAATGACTACTGACAGCAGAGTGTTGCCTGTGTTCACCGTATGTGTTGGTCCTCTGTGCTTATCACCAGCAAAAAAAAAAATAAATAAAATAAAATAAAATAAAACCAAACATGCAAAGCAAGGGAAGCTCACTAAAAGTGAAGTGGATAGGAAGGCAGAGGAACAGGCTTTGTGCACTCTTTGTAGGACAAGTTTTAGAAGGCTTGAAAACCTGGCATTTGACTACCTCAGAGGAGGTAATGTAGCAGAGAGAACTGCTCTCCAGACTCAGGATACCCAATAGTACTATCTTGTCAGAAGTGTGAGAATAATCCTTAGGGAGGGGGAAGGGGAAGAAGTAGTCCTTGGGAAGAACTGTGTAACATGTATCCAGCAGAAGGATACCAGCTGCCAATGTGGTCACATGGAGATTGTGGAGAAAAAGGTAGTGGTTTCTTAGATTCCTCCAGGTTCTTGAAAGTTCAACTGTGAACACAGGGATGTTTTTGCCAAGACAAACAAGCAAGTGGATATTTAGGAAAACAAAACAAAACAAAA
Organism: Formicarius rufipectus; assembly: GCA_013399695.1. Classification (NCBI taxonomy): domain Eukaryota; kingdom Metazoa; phylum Chordata; class Aves; order Passeriformes; family Formicariidae; genus Formicarius; species Formicarius rufipectus. The sequence continues at coordinate 22,681 of VXAU01005969.1, forward strand.
AACCTCATAGAGCTTGAGAAAAAAACTTACAAGTGGTTGGAATCAGCAGCGGGTTAAAATCTTGTGTGTTAATGGTAGTGTTTAACGACCTGGTAAATGCAAAACAATGTTCAAAGAGGGGCAGTGATGGGAGCAGGAAAGAGCTATTGCTCCCAAACACCTTGAAACCATTTAGTCAAAGCATAATTTGCTGGAATTAAGAACATGAAAAATTTTGTGTGCAAGATGTGCCACTTGCTTGAAAGCAGCATCTGACCTGAAATAGTGAATATTATACAAGTGAAAGAAATGCATATGTAACCGGAAAGACAAACATGTTAGCTCTGCATTTCTGCTGTGTCAGGAAGAAAACTAGCATTTCTGACATTGTTACATGAGTTTTCCCCATTTTTCATAGAAGGATCCATCAAAACAGCCAACTCCAGTGTATGTGTCATCGTCAAAGTGAGGTTGTAGGTACTGCCCACCAACTACAGAGAGGCATTGGGAAACTGGAGCCAAAGTAACTGCTCATGTTTGTGCTGGAGCAGTGATAGAACTCGTGAAAGAGACCTTTCTGTTGGCACCTGGGCCTCTGTGTGTGTGAGGCTCCCACCTTCCTGCAGTTTGTGGTACCATCAGCTGATGCTGGGGAACACTGCCAGGTGAATTGACAGGTGTACTCCTGTGTTCTTATTATTCCTGTTGTTCCTGTTTCAGTCGCCTTTGTCTCGCTTAAGTAGCTAGGTAATTTTAGCTACCTTCCTTCTGGCTTCCAGTGTAACTGTGGCCAGCTGTCCTGTGATAATTCAGTTGCATAGCCCTGATGTTTAAAACTTATAAGCTTCTCTTTTCACAGTGCACGTGAAATTGTGATCAAATCTTTCTGCTTCTTAAAATGTGTTCATAAAAAGGAACTATTTTGACATTTTTCTGAGCAGTTCTTGGAATATGAGCAGTTGTACAATGTTACTTTTCATATTACTATAAGATGCCTCTATTTTATATAGCAGCGGAATGAAGTGGAAAACAGTCAACAAGTTATTTCCAAAGCCATGTTCATGTTCCTCTCTCCTGTTGTGCACACTTTGGAAACAGGTTAAACTTTCCTGAAACACTTTACATTTTGTGATTATCTTTCCAATCTGGACAGACAATCACAGAACTATTTTTAGTGAATAGGGTAGGAAAAAAAAAAGAGATCTGAGTTTTTAGGGTGTAAGGTACTGCAGTGATGGAAAACAAACAGGTGGCAATTCCTCTAATAGGCATGTGCTTGATGTTCTGAGCACTATGCAGGGGAACCAGTGCCCTGCTCTCTGTTGGCTCCCTTCCATCACAACCAATCAGATGTGTATGCAAACTAATGAACCCTTTTTCAAACAAGTCCTTCATCAAGAACTGGTGCTGTAATAATGATATCTTAGTTCCTTCAGGGCTTGTTGAAGAACTTACTGATTTAAGGACGTCTTTGTCTTGAAAGGGTACATGTGAGGGAGTATTTGGAAAGCAGTAAGTAGCTCTAAGCTTCTCAGAGACCATGTTTATTTCATTGTAATATAAATCATGCAGCATTTTAAGTTCAGGCTCTTCTGACAGCTGGGGAAGGTTGTTTCTTTTGTGTATTCTGGTACAGGCAAGCTAAGATTAGTGTTTGAAGAGGATACACACACCTTGGGAGGGTTTGCTGTAAGAGCTGATGTCAAGTTCTAAATCAATAGCTTATTTTAGAGCTTGTGCATGGATTTCATGAAGCGTGTTCCTTCAGAGGTTGGGGTCAAGCACTACCTGCACATGTGGTACCCTCATATTGAGGACTTACAGTAAGACATTACATAATGCATGTGAAAGCAGCTGAGTCAGTGGGGTGGAAGGCAAGATTTCAGGCTGATCGTGAAGAAATCACAGCTCATCATAAACTGATTATATTCTACTCTACAGGATATCGTGTTTGATATCTGGATGCTGAAATTTAAATGGCTGATCCTGAAGGCCATGCGCTTTGTAATAGAACAGTAAGTGCTTTAGATTATTTGCTTACTGTAGTTATTCAGCTAAACAATAACAGAGCTTCCCCCATCCCCATTTAACAGAAGACATTAATTATCAGAGTGATTTATGTTCCTTCACCTTGCAAGGCCAGCAATGCTGGTTTTGGAGATCTGTGGGAGATGGCTTATTGCCAGTGCCAACCAGAAGATATGGTTTGCAGGCAGATTACATTTGATATACTTGAAGACAATCAACACTCTTGAAACATGGGGAGTTTTTTCCGTGCCTTAAATTAAAGAAGTTCCATCTACGTCAAACTCTTGATTTCCAGGAAAGATGAAGATGGTTCAGCAGAATTATATCAACACCAGATTTTTTTTTTTTTTTACCTAAACACTATCTAAATGTAAAAGCTCTAGCAGAAACTGCTGACCTTTTGCATGATTACAGATTCTGCCTGCTGAAGAACTGTAAATGAATCATCTTGCAGTGAAATATAAACAGGATGCTGCCCTTCCATTTCTGCTTTGTTTACCAACATGTGCTCATTGAACTGCAAGAGTATCAAATTAGGTGACAACAGCAGTTTGTAGTAATATGAGGATCTAGAGCTAGAGCTGTGGGAGTAGGCATTGCTCCCCTTCCCTACCCCCTAATTCCAAGCACAGACTGAAGCAGCAGAGTTCTCATCCTCTTCTACCAGGTCTGAATAGTCCTGTTTTGAGACTGGTTAGGATGAAAGTTAGTGATGATGTCTGAAGTGAATGCAGTACATGATTTGGGACTCAATTCCTTTTGCTTGGGTTTCACCTGGGGCCAGAAAATCCAACCAAGTTCTCACATCAAAATGAGAGCTACTGCCTCTCTTTTCTTATGCCAGGTTTCTTGCTATACAAAAGTGAAGCAGCAAGTTGCCAAAGTGTGTCCTAGAAGTTCAAAGAACATGAAACAGAGTAGCCAATGTCACCCTACATGTTTGGTTCACATCCATGCAGGTTGGCTGTGTTGCCACTGTGTTTGTCTATGCTGCTGCTTCTTTCTGCTCAATACTGGGGAAGTCATGGAAACCCAGCTTTGCTTTCTGTCTTCTGTAGCAGCAACATAGAAGCAACATGATGCTGAATAAGAGCAAAACAAGTAACTGCTTACTTAAAATGGTTCAAGAAGGCCTTGAGCAAAGTAATGGAAATAGATTGAATACATAAACTGATGCAGGAAATCCTGTAGGTACAAAGGTCACAGAAATTATCACTATGTTGACCATTCTTGCACCCATACTTCTGTAGCCGGCTTCTGGGGAGGCAGGGTACTCAGCTGGACCCAGTCCAAGCATTAAATTATTCTTATTGGTAGATTTGGTGAATTTTAAATTCATAAAAACAACTTCGTTTTCTTTGCTTAATGGACTTTATGGTATTTTTGAAATCTACCATATTCGTGATTAACATTTCTGGGATTTAGAAGGAGGCACTGATTTTTATGCTCTGGGCATCCTGCCACTATATCAAGGTCTGAGGCTCTTAAAATAATTTGTTTGGTATCATCAACATGTATGAAAATGGCAGAACAATGTGAAGGCAAATAAAGATGAGAGAGACCAGTGAAGTCTATGAATAAAAACTATTCAGAAAAGCTTTGGGGAGTATGGTGTTAAAGGTTGCAAGAACAGGTAGGTGTCTGTAAAAACTGAGTTTTCAAATTCAGCTGTAGTAACTCCTGACAGTGTCTGTGCCTTTTTACTCCCTGTTTACTCCCTTTTGGCTGGTGTTGTCTTATGTGGTATCTGTTTTTATAAGGGGAGATGATTGAAAGGAGAATGAAATATGGTTGTAGGTCCCAACCCACCGGACGACCAAAGAGTTCAATGATTATTAATAATCTTCATGAATCAATATGAGTCATGTTTGGCTTGTGTTTTTAAAATTCGAATTGGATAATCCTGTGGATAGTGCTTTAAGATGCTTGAGTTTGTTTCTTGTCCAGCTACTTTTCTCCTTGAAAGAAATTTAGCTACAAAGGATAGTGATTCTAATTCCAACTCAAGCACAGAATTGAAAGGGATGACAGGAACTGGACAGGGCAGGAGTCTTAAATGAGTCTGAACTACAGCATTAGGCCATCTCATGTAAGCTAGCAGCATGCGTTGATGAATCCTTCTCTAGTCCTGCCTTGTTGTGTGTCTATTTTTTTAGCTATGAACTTGAATTTTGTTGTCACAGCAGGCACACTAAAAACTCTCTGGTCTCTAAAGGTGTAACATAGTGGATATAAACAGCTAAAACTCCTGGTTATAGAGTTGTTACTTGCTCAGTTTACAGAAACTTGGAAACAGGAGTACAGAATTTGTTGTCTTATACACTGAACTTATAAAAATGATCAAAACTCCACAGGAAACTTCAGTTTATTTTATTTTTTCCCCTGACTGCCATCCTTCCTGAGAAGGCAGGAGCAGGAAATCTCTATTTATTTTTTATTTATTTTTTTTTTTAGTAGGTGAATTCTAGGGACCGCATTGAGTTCTTTGCAAAACATAACCTATGCTGAGGCTTGTTTACTATCTGCAGGATGACAGGAATGAGTCTTTTTTTTTTTTCCCCACATTGTTTTTCAAAGTTTAAATCTTCAAGTGAACAGGTGTATGCTGTAGATTCCTGCTAGCAAGAGATGCTCTTACAACTCATGAGAAGAAAAAAAATGTTCCTAAAAGGCTTTTAATGTGACTTACAGCGTTCAGTTCCAAAGTATACTTGTACTATGAAGAGCTCAAGTCTCATATGCCTATAAATGGATAATTTTCAAGTTTTGGATTTGAAATGTTTAATGATTAGTCATGGAATCCTTTCCAAAGACTGACCACTGAGTCCTAATTTCTGTAAGAGTTGAGCTGTGGAAGCATAGTTACACTTGATGCAACTACAAAGATAAATTCAACTGAAGTTATAAAAGTAGCTTGTTTGTGTTATAACAATTTGATAATTCATAGTGTAATATTTCCCCAGACAGGTCTTGTTGTGCACATTCAATGCTAGTATGTGCCCCTGTGATTCCTGTTGTTTATACCAGAAAACAGGAAAACAGCACTGATTTAAGTAGTGTGTTATGAAGAACCATAAGGTTTTTCAGTCTGGCACTGGTAATCATGCACATAGCAGATACCTTAAAAAACTTACTGTCAATTTAGTTTTCCTCTTCATTTTTTTTTGCAAAAATTATAGTTCTCTGAGAGGCATCAAGCACTTCATATACAGCTATATGCCTCTGCTTTGTGGTAGTGGTTGCTGTGAAGTTACCTGTGTTAAACGGTACCCAGGAAAATCCTAGTTTTGTGCTGATCCTTCTTCCTGGGAACTTCTGGTGCTGTATGATTCAGCATCCTCCTGGATCAGCCAGACGTTGTTGTCAGGAAAACAGCCCCTTATCTTTCATCCATTCACTGGCCAACTTTATCTCTGCAAGCCTGGGTTAAAGATACAAATAGATCTGTAATTTCATGGCACTTGCAGAGCAAATCTGTCAGGTCACTGCTATCAGGAAAGGAAGGGTTTTGCTTCCAGAGCAGTCGCCTGCTGTCTATGTTTCTCCATGCTCTGGTCCCCCTTGAATTGGCTCACATGTCCATGAACCACCCCCAACGAGCTGATTCAGCTCATTCAGTTGGTGGAAAAACCTCACAAACCTATTTGATTTTTTTTTTTCTGAGGAAAGTGGAACTGTCTCTTCTGGTAAGCGTGAGATGTTTGCTTGATGCATCTTGTAAAATATCTTCCTGGCTTTCAGACAATCTGTTTACATGCAGTTTCTACTGCACTTTTTTTTTTTTTTCTTTTTAAGAGATTGCTGGTATGGGTCTGCAGCTGAGGCTCTTCCAAGTGGTTTCACATTAGCATGACCAATGAGTGTAGCATCTCATAAATCACCAATGTGATGTGAAACCAACTGAGCCAGAAGGAAGTGCACCACATACATGAAAATTGCATGTTGTTTGGTAATTGCACGGTTGATTGAAATGAAATGGTCTTTAGTGTGCATCTTATCCTGACAAAACTCATCACTTGTTTGTTTTCTGCTGTTTTAAGGTAATGAACTCAAAGTTAGGCATTGCATAATGCTAATTATGCAATGAAGTAGCTAAAAAAGAATCAAACAAAGCAAAGACAGTTCAACTATTTTTTATATGCTCCACTTCTCCATAATCCTTTGCAATTTGTGCAGTCAAGGCACTTAGGAAAAGTATGTGGTGGAAAGGCAGAGGACAGAAGGACAGCATATGGTAATTTCTTAAATATATTTATATTATATATATAAATATATCTTAAATATATTTATATTCTTAAATATAAAAATTGTGTTTGTGAAGAGTTCAGTGAGAGCTTACTCTCAGCCAGTGAAATGCATCAGGACTACTTCATAATCATCCTTGGATTTTCCATAACTTCCTCATCAGTTGCCTAGTTCACTCTGTTCTGGGGTGCCAGGTGATGGTCTGGCCCTGCTCAAGCCTTCCAGGTCTGTGACTGACCCTCATGCTGTGCTTGGCAGGGCAGTGTGGGATGTGGAGGTGTCAGTGCTAGCGATGGTCTCTTTTCTGAACACAGGATCTAAGTCCTGTGCTCCTGGAGGCTGGTCCTCCATAAAGGACAACACCAACCTGCAAGCCCTGAGGCTTAATAGTTAAAACAAAGCATGGGAAATGTTGTTTTCTAAAATGTCACCTTGTTTTGTCAATGCCACTTGTGCTCATCTCCTATTTGGCCCTAGTTCTTGCATACTGGGTTCAACACAGAGAGTTGAACCTGCTGTAAAGCTTGCACATTGCTGAGGGTGAGTCTCCAAACTTATAGGGTTTTTTTTCTTGTAATAAACTAGTCTTGCTTTTTCGTCTTAATGTACCGTATCTGAGCCCTTAAATTCACAATAATAACTTCTGTCACTACTAGATGTTCCTTACTTCTCATCTGTATACTGGCAAACATTTTCAAGCCTAATTTCAGGTGAACAGACTCTTTCTGCATTTCAGATTTTTGGTAGATATATGAGGGTCTCAGAATTCTTTGAAACACTTTTATTTTGCAGTGGTTGACTGAGTTAATGAAGGAAAGTGTGTCTTCTCCATTTTAGTGATGATGAACTGTTTGGTTCACATGGGTTTCTAATATCTTTATGAGGTGGGAAAAAAGGTGTAGGAACGAACAACTTCTTTGAATGCTTAGCATTGTTGTGTGTTTATCAACACTCAACTACACAGCAATTTAATTAAATCAGATAACAATTAATCACCCAAAATAGGTATTTTTCTTATCTATCACCCCCAAGGACACCTTTTAATGAATATGAGAACAAGATCTGAAGATGCTGGAGCAGTCTTGTCTCGTAGTTAGCACCAGGTCACCTGCCTTGCTGCTGTGTGTGTTTTATTGTATTTCCAGACAAGGGTGGCTGACAGTGGTTTAGCCCTGGCTAGAAGGCAGAGCTTACTCCTCCTCCTTGCTTGCTGGCATCACATTTTGGTACATGTTTGTAAGTGTCATAGGTTTGTGAGGCTGGATTTTGGTAGAAAAGGGGGCTTCCAGGATGGTTTATGTTAGAGGCTACTAGAAGCTTTCCCTGTCCTGTGGAGCCAATGACATCCAGGTCCAGGAGGGACTTCCTGCTTGATGGCCAAAGCTGAGCCAACTCGGAATCATAGTCACACCTCCGTGATAACATATTTAAGAATTTAGGAGTGTTGCATAGCTGCAAATTCCATCCATGAGATAACAATGCAGAGATAAGGTCAGAGCAGAAGGAGGAGCAGGAGGGATCCCATGGGAGCAGGGAGGGGGAAGGACTAAAAGCTATGCCCCCCCTGCAGCCCGTGGAGGACCATTGGGGTGTGGAAACCCCCTGCAACCCATGGAGGAGCAGGTGGATGCAGGAATGAGGCTATTTATCCTGTGGGAGGCCCAGGATGGAGCAAAATCCTGGAAGAGACTTGTGGCCATGACTCGTAGAGAAGGAGACCCACCTGGAACAGGTTTTTCCCCCCAGTAGAAGTGTTGCCCAGGGTGGTGGACTTACACTGGAGATGGACTGCCTCCTGTGAGAGGGACCCCATGGAAGCAGGGGAAGGGCTCAGAGCTGTGGCCTCCCTGTAGGCCGTGGTGAGGACTCTGGTGGAACAGGTTGTCCCCCTGCAGCCCACAGAGGACCATCGGGGTGCAGACCCAACTGCACCCCATGGAGTGACCCACAGGGTCAATGGCAGAACAACAACTGCCTGCAAAACTCCCATTCCCTGCTCCCTCATACTGCTGGAAAGACAGAGAAGTGGGAGGAGAAAGGTGTTTTTAAGACTGATTTATTTATTACTTTTAGTTCATACCTTGTTAATAATAAATTTAAGTATTCAGCCACTCTGAGTTTCTTTTGCCATTATCTCTCTCAGCTGTTTTTTGCCTTTCCTCCTTTTCCTTTCCCTCTGAGAAAGGGGGAGGCCTGGAGGTTTGGGTGGACGCTGCGTGAAAACTGCCACAGTAAGTCACTCCTTGACCAACTTGTGATACAGACTGCCTGTAAGTCTGCCAGTGTCCCTCCACAACAAGCATCACACCATTTCCCCTGATTTCTGTTTTCCCATCCCAGCCTCTGTTTCTGTGGACACCCCAGGATGTCCTCTGCCTCTGAGGTTTTTGGTGCTTGGCAGAAAGGGACCCTCAGAGTCACTTCAAGCATTGCTGTAGCTTGAGTGGCATTGGCCATGGGAAATAGAGCACCTCTGCTGTGACTACCTTCTCTGTAGTCTGTACTACCAATAACCTCTGCCTATGATACTTATTTGCTTTATAGACTCACTTTAAATGAGAAGAAAATCTTTGTCCTGCTCAGATAAAATATGTTAGTTTATATGACTAAAATCCATGAACTAATTATAAATAGAAGAGTTGACATCACTTGCCATGACTCCCTGGATAGCTGAGCTTGCTCTTGTAGTGGCACAATGAGTTCCTCCTTAGAGGAGGACAGTCAGTCAGGCCTTGACCTGCTTTGGTGACATTTTACTTTTGTCTAAAATGTAGGTAGGAACAGGAGAGAATAAAGGAGTGCGAAGAGACATAACAGAGCCATGTGGGAAGAGATGTAAAGCATGAGAAAATGTCCTCTAAGAAGGGGAGTCTGGCTCATATTGCAGAAAGCCTGTCTTCTCCTTCAGCAGCAGAAATTTACATTATTTATTAAGGCTGCTTAATACTTTCCATTAGAAGAGTTTTTCTTTATTTTATATTAGAAGTTTCTTATTCCTTTGACTGATATTAACTGAACGGGCTGAAATAATGGGTGTTGTGAGTCTGTCTCGGGTTAAGCAGTGAACATGCTTATTTTTGAAGGGCATTTGAGTGTGTAGGTTTTACCCATGGCTACCAGAAAGTTGCAGGCAGGGGCCAATGAATGACAAGAGGTATGAGTGACTGCATACAGCTCCACTTCTCCAGGCTTCTCTTTTTCCATTCAAGCCTCTGTTTCTACAGACTGCCAGTGAGCGATGCTTGGAATGGGAAATAAAAACACCTTTGTGAGGAACACAAAGAAGTGAAGCAGTGGTGATAAACCGGTGCTGAAGGAAAAGAACTGGGGCAAATCACAGAATATGTTGAGTTGGAAGGAACCCACAAGGCACATCAAGTCCAACCTTTAGCCCTGCACAAGAGTCACATCATGCACCTGAAAATGCCATCCAAATGCTTCTTGAACTCTGACAGCCTTGGTGCTCTGACCACTTCCCTGGGGACCCTGCTCCAGTGCCCAACCACCCTCACAGTGAAGAAACATTTTCTAATATTCAACATAAACTTTCCCTGACAAAACTTCAGCCATTCCCTCACATCCTGTCACTGGTCACAAGAATGAAGAAATCAGTACCTGCTCCTCCTCTTCCTCTTGCAAGGAAGTTGTAACTGAAGTGAGATCTCTTCTCCAGCCTGAACAGACCAAGTGACCTCAGCTGCTCCTCATACAGCTCACCCTCAAGGCCCTTCCACCATCTTTGTTGCCCTCCTTTGGACATTGTCTAGCACCTCAATATCTTTCCTGTATTGTGGTGCCCAAAACTGCACACAATATTCCAGGTGAGGTCATCCCAGTGCAGAGCAGAGTGGGACAATCCCCTCCCGTCAACCGGTTGGTGATGCTTTTGACTCTGGTAGAAAAGAGGACATCACAGCTCTGTGGGGTCATGCAGAAAGGTCCAGGGTGCTCCTATGGAGCCTGGGAAGAGAAAGAGTGGATGAAGAATACCATGGCAAAGTTCAGTGGGAGAGTAAAAGCATAATTATGTTGTCTGAGTGCAGATTTTATAGTGGGCTGTTGGGAGAGACAGATGTCAGGGACTGCTTAGAGAATGATTTTTAAACTGTCTGCTGCTGCCACAAACCCCTGTTGTATACCCTTGGCCATAGAGCTGCTGTTTCTGCAAGTTTTTATACTGTTCAAGTGTTATAGTTAGGATAAAAGAGGTATTAAATAGGTAATTATTACCATCCTAGTACTTCTGTATGTCCAAATGTTCTGCTTGGTTCTGGGAACCCTGGTTACAGCCCCCTGCTTGGTTCATGTACCCCTAAAACCTTACTGGCTAGCCGGTGGAACAATGCAGCTCCACCCTATAAGGCTAAGCCACCTCCAGTTTTCCCTTATAAGTTATAAACTGTCCTTCCCTTTTCCTTTTGTGCCCTGGTCCACCCCCAACTCCACCCAAGTTCTAGAAACCTCTGACCAAACCCTATAAGAGTCCCATGCGCCGTAATAACGTGTTCACGCCTGTTCACCCCCTTCCCTGCGTGGACCATGTCTTCTTTCCCTTTTGGACCATGACAGTGGGCAGTAAATAATGTCCTCCACAGGGAGAAGAACAAATGCTGATAGAGCAAAAACATTTGTAGGGAAAGGGATGGTTTAAGAGAGTTTTCCAGGCAGATAGCGCTGGGCAAAAACTTCAAAAATTGTTCAAAGCGTTTTTGTTTGTTTGTTTGTTTGTTTGTTTGTTTGTTTTTTGTTAAAGTTAATTAATTTTGTTTTTATTTCTTTTCTTTTAGAGAAGAAATTTGATGATTTTTTTTTCTTAGTGCAAAACGATGTGTCAGCCTAACCACTTACTTTATATGAAAGAATTCATAAAATGAAAAGGGAAAAATAAGAGCAAAATGTTCTGAAAATATTAAAACAAAAGAAAATTTCAAGGCAATAGTAACTTTCAGAACATCAACTTTTTACCTGAAATCAAGCTAAGACCAATTCCAAAACATCAGACTTGTGTTGGCTAGGAAAAAAACATTTGCATCCCAACCGCATTGTGAATGCAAATCTAATTCTGGTGTACTTTACCTTTCACATAGTTGGTGTTCAGCCTTAGTAATAGTTTTCTCCTGCAGTCTGAGTGTGAGCTGGAAGCACACTGAGCAAGTGGAGGTCTGGGGGCTGTCATTCTGGCTGCGCAGAAATTGAGGGGCTTGTCTGCCTTCAGCTTTTCACCACAAAGGTCTGCTTATCTCTTTTGTCTGCTAAAAAGAGAAACACAATGGAAACACAGAACAGGGGTGGAAAACACTGTGTAGGAGCCTCTGGTCTACAGCAGATGTTGGGTGATAAAGATTTGGCCCTGATGTTTGTCTGATGAGCTCCTTCTGGAAGGGACAGAAGGACCCATGAAACTCCTGTACTGCACTTGCACCTGGAACTGAAGAGGTAGGAGATATCATTCAGGGATATCTGAGGACTTTGTTGTTGCAAATGTTGCTTTACCATAATAGTTGGTAGCAAAAGCAGTTTCGACTGAGCAGAGGCCAATAACTGTATGCAGTCCAAGGTTCAACTTGCATCAGGTATTTTAATGAAATGTTTTTGCAGACTGCCAAACTATTCCCCTTCATTAATAACATCTAAAGCAATAGGCCAGTTGCTTCTTTTATAGGCCTGTTTATATTTGCTTAACTGAAAGGACCTAGTTTTGGCATATTAAATTAGTGGTAAGAACCCAGAATAAAAGCTTGCAGGTCTGAAGGATACCTCATCTCTTCAGATGCACTTAGTAAATATTTGCTCTCAGAAACATGCTGTGGTTGATTATGGTTCAGGTAATNACATACATACATATATATGTATATTTATATAGAGAGATATTTATATATATATACACACATATATTTACATATATATATTTACATATATATATTTACATATTATATATCTACATATATATATATATATATATATATATATGTAGTGCTCAAAAGCAACACACTGTTTACTTGCTTGAAGTTTTTTGTATCTTGAGCCAGTGCTGTAGAACTGCTGGTATAAAATATACACAAAGAACACTGCACCTTGCTGATAGGTAGTCCTCCTGGTAACTCTGTATAGCAGCTGCTTAACCTCACAAAGTAACACTAAACTTCTAAAGGGCATGTGAAAGGAAGTAAAGAAATAAAGCTTCAGAAAAAGTTCTAAGGCAGAATAGGACTTATTTGTATCTTGTGATGCCTCAGGGAAGTAAGTTTTTGTTAACAAATGGATTTTTTTAAATTTGTGTTCTTTCTGTTAAATGGAACATATTTAGTCTGAAGGTACTGAGATGTGATAAACCCAAACCATTAAAACATCAACTTTTATGGACTTGCTTTTTACTAGGACCACATCTCTGAGAACAGTCTGTTGGAATCCGTATTTACCCAATTATCTGGCAGCGCTGACATGTCTTGTGGTAACTTTCATTGGAGATTGTTGTGAAATGTTTACTTTATTGTTTTCTCCTTCTTTCCACACATTCCTTTGCAACTCCTGCTCCCTCACCCTGACCTCACAACTAAGGGATTAACCAGCCTCTATCACAAGTGGTCTGGAAGAAAAAAAAAGAAAGGACTTGTTTTCCTTTGTGAAGAGAGAAGGTTAGTGATTATACTTGGCTCTGCCTTTGCAAGCACAGATGAATGTGGTTGGTTTCCTGGGCTTTTGTATGTATGAAGTTAAAAGATTTTGCTCACTTGAGCAAAAACAAACACCTAAGTTTACAGAATTGAGGCTAAGCTATCAGACATTTGGATGTTTCTTTGCTTATTAATTAATTAATTAAAAATGATGGAAAACTGCTTTTAATGTGCCATTAGGCAAAACATCATTAGATTTAGTAATCTATAAGAGGCGTTTTGGTCATGGACAATCTCCAGACTGAAATTAATTCTGCAGCATTTTAATGACTGTGCTCCTGGTGCGCGTTTTGGCAATTGTACTAGTTCTATCAGGCTGCTTTTGTTTCCTTATCTTACTGCTGCTGTTTTTGAAAGAGACTTCCTGGGTCGCAGGTTATGCTAATGTGGGTAGACCCCTATTGACGTGTTATTTTTAGGTCACTGAAGTAACAGATGGCAAATGTATTTAATTTTCAATACTGAAATAATAAACATGAGGACAAGTAAGTAATACTCAGTAGCCTTGCATTTAATTGATACTCTATTGTTCTGTTATGTTAAAGATTTCTCTTCCAGGAGTGCTGGGGAAGACATTGTAAGATGAAAAGCTCTTGTTCCACTGATTACTACAGAGGAGGGAAAATGCAGACTGCTTACTTGACTGCATGTAATAAGAATTGAATGCACTGAATAGTAAATCAAAGCATGAAACTAGAATGAAAGCCCAGCCACAGCACTTTCTTAGAGATTCCTCCATTCCTTCCTTATCAACGTGTAACAGAGAGACATGAACAGATGCACAGGCACTGCTGAATAATATCACTCACATGTATGTCTTGTCAACAAAAAGAAAAAAGAAAAAAAAAAGAGAATGTACAGCTGCCCTGCTGTGTTTATGCACTTTGTTTACAGAGGGAAGCATTTTTCCTCTTTGAGTGTTTTATTTTTCATTAAAACAATCTCTAAGTAAGGAACTGCAACTTAGAAGTGACATAGGTTTTCCTGTGCAGGTCAGTATTCATGCATTCATAGGTGCTGCAGAGGTATAAAATGTTAAGCCACAAGCTCCAGTTTCTTATACATGAGGTGAAGAAGGGTGTGCAGGAGAATCCTTTCTATGTTCTCCCATTCCTACTTCAGCTAAATCATGTGGGCTTCAGCCAGCATATGGACACTGTGAGGACAGTAAAACAACTGTGTATGTTGTACTTTGTGAACAAAATAGCAGTCAAGTCATTATGAAAAGAGAAATGTTTAAGATATTTCAATACTGGCCATGAAAGAGACAGGTTTTTTTGCCAGCTGTATAGTCTGTTAGATGTCAAATAACCTAAAGGATGGGCACACCCAGAATTTGTCATTTCCCAAATTTAATGTTTGATTTAATGAGACATTATCTCTCCTGAAGACCTTGGTCGGCCAAATTACTTCTTTTATGGTTGATGCTACAATGGCCTTCTTGGACAGCTAGTTCCAAATGCCTTTTCTGAGTCACTTGCCAAATGCAGTGCCTCTGTCCCTGTGGGGTGTCATGATTTTGCAGACCTCTATCATTGTCTTCCTCATTTGCTTTTTCAGACTGAGAACTTTGAAACAATAAACAATAATTATTTTTTTTTCTTAGTGGGAACAAATCCACTCCTTTGAACATCATTGCGTGCCTTCTCTGAAGCCTTCCCAATTCTATTATGTGCTACTGAAGCTGGGAGTAGTGGAACTGCACACAGTATTCAATTTCTGGATAAACCCTGGATTTATACAAGGATATAATGATGTTCTTGATTCTAGTCTCTGTTCCTTTTCCAAGAATTCTTATTATTCAGTTTGCTCTTTTGGCTGCTACTGAGAACTAAATTGATGTGTTATGGAACCATTTATCATAATCTCAAAATTTTGCCTGAGTGGTAATGGTCAGCTTGGAAACCATCATCTTACATTTGGAATTAGGATATTTTGTTTTTCTTCTTTGAGGTTGACTATGATTATCTGTCCTGAATTTCAGCTGTGTGTTATTATCTAGTCATTTAGTCTCATGAGATCCTCTTGAAATTGTTGAAGAATGTCCTTTTCAGCTACTCTGAAAAAATAAGCATCAGAAATGTCACCACATTGCTCTTTCTTCATTCTAAATTTGTTGAACACCACAAATCCCAGTGCAGACCCTTGAAGAATGCTGCCTGTCACCTCCCTTCATGGCACAAGCTGATTGTTTGCCTCCTATATAAAGGTTAGAAATCCTTGCTGAATGACCTTGCTGATAGTGTTAGAAATGAAATTATCTGACAATCATGCATAAACCTCCACACTTGCTGGCCTGTCCAGACAACTCAAAGAGGTTAGCAGAGATGTTTTCCAAGTCTACCTCTCTCTTCCCAAATTTTGTTAATGTACACTCATCCTTCTTGATTCCAGATACCTTACTCATTTGTGAAGCAGGAAAATATCTTTAAGACTGTGAGGTCAAGGGAATGCTGAGCTGAAAGGGTCAGTTTTGGGTAATCAAGATCTGAGACCTCCTGCTTCTTGAAGTGCATTCTGCTGCTTTTTTCCTCCTGCTCATCAGGTTTGTATTGGTTTAACCTGTGGAGTTCCACATCCTTTGCTCCGAGGCCATTAATGAGACTATGAAATAATACTGATACCCTCATCATCATGGCTAGACT
>VXAU01005978.1:0-43783 GCA_013399695.1 Formicarius rufipectus
TGAGGATCAGTGCAGCCAAGTCACATACGGTGATATTCTCTCTGAGCCCTTTCCAATAACCAATGGTGTGAAACAAGGTTGTGTTCTCGCACCAACTCTACTCACCATCTTCTTCAGCATGATGCTCCAAAGGGCCACGGCAGATCTCGATGAAGAAAACGGCATCTACATCTGATATGGTACTGATGGAAACCTCTTCAACCTAAGGAGGCTGAAGGCCCACACTAAGACCCTAAACCACCTCGTCCATGAGCTGCCTTTTGCTGATGATGCTGCCCTCATTGCCCACACAGAAACAGCTCTGCAGTGCTTAACACCCTGCTTTGCAGAGATTGCTGAGCTGTTTGGGCTAAAAGTCAGCTTGAAGAAGACAGAAGTTCTCTAACAACCTGCACCTCAGGAAGTTTTCCATCACCCTCACATCACCATAGGCAAATCAGAGCTTAAGTCAGTCCAGCAGTTCTCTTATCTGGGAGGCATCATTTCCTCAGATGGTAAGACCGACAAAGAGATTGACAACTGGTTAGCAAAGGCATACAGAGCTTTTGGAAAACTCCATTCAAATTAAAATTAAATTAAAAAATTAAGAATTAGGGAAAGACTTTCAGAGAAGAACTCCAGGTGTTATGTTCTTCACACTATTACTCTAGCAAAAAAAATAAAATATTCAGGTGACCAGATCAAAATGTATTACCTGCTTATTATCTATATGAGCTGTTTATTAACTATAAAGTTTCTTTAGATGACAGTGTGGAAGAACAGAACAGTTTGAAAGTTACATTTTGCAACTATGTAATGCAGAGAGAAGGTTTCAGTTTCCCACTTTTTGTTACTTATTTTCCACTACCAATAAAGTGGTATAAATACTGGATTTACCTTTGGTCCTCTTCAGGGAATGTCATTGAGTTCTGTGGTTCAGCACCTCTTAAATCTAAGTACACAGTTGCAGGCTCAGGCAGGCTCTGTAATCTCATCATGTTCCTTTTCAGAGAACTTAGTGAGGATGATAAGGCAACATGCCTATGAATAGAAAACACCATTTCAGCATTATCCAGACAAGAAGTCCTGCAGGGTGTGGATTAGGATCAAAACTGGGTGGAGAAAAGAGCTGTGTGCTTGGCTACCATACAGATTCCAACTCTACTTCTCTCTACTATCCATCACCTTTCAAAGCTTATTTCAAAGATTCAGCTTCTCCCAGGAATAGAGATCACAGGCAAGATGACTAGGGACATTTAGTTCTCAAAATCTGACAGTAACAAATCATTCTGTAGAACAAAGGCAGGCAGTTTTGGTGCCAAGGAGCTCAGTGTCAATGAGTAAGAACAGGTCTCCCTTCTCTGCCACTTTTGGCAGTTCTGTATTATCCTCCAGAGCACACGAGGTGCAAATCATCTTCATGATTCTCCCTGCTCTGGCAATGAGGATATTGCACACCTTCCCCTCCATGGGCTTTTTCACTACTATTTCCTCTGTGCAGTCACCATTGGATGTTGTTCCCTCTGAATAGCTTGAAAATCCACTTCCTTCACAGAGAACCCTCCATGATGCATTGACATTTCCACTGATACCCTTAAAAAAATCATCCTGCATATTTTGTCTAAATTGAGGTACCAGTGAAAAGAAATTGGTACCCTAGATGACAAAAAATGTGAGGATGATAATTAACTCACTTTCCTCCCTTTCCCAATTGTCTCAAGTAAGGCCTAGACAAAGGTGGTGGTTGATGGAGAATGTTGAGGTGTTTATCATCAAATGTTCAGGAATGATTGAGTCTTAATTTTTACCATTAACATCCCTGTCTGTAGCATATCCCAACTATGGAATCAGCTCTCTGCAGTGGTTATGGGGAATAGCACCTACAGAAGGCCAGGAGTTCCCACTATCCCTATAGGCTGCCAGGATTACCTGAGCAATATGACAGAAAAGGACCTACTTATTGTCCTGCTGTTCTTGAAAGGAGCAGAGCTTGGCTGACAGCCACCTGCTGAGAGGAGACACTGTCCTGGACTGCCTGGCACACAGCTCTCCCAACTTTTCCAGGAGCTCATTCTCAGAATTCCTCCTGAAGGTCTCTATGGAAAAGCAACAAAAGGAATATCCAGTTCTGGTTTTCTGTCATGGCATCACCCAATACACCTGTTCCTCATTTTCACATTGTCCCTTTTCCTATAGCCTGTAAGAAGGGGAATAGTAAAGATAATATTGGCATCTGGATATGACTCCATTCAAACCTCCATCCAGCTTGTCTGATCCACTCCAAGGCCATGGCAAACCACAAAGCACTGGTGTCAGGCTAGGAAAATCTGAAGAAATCTTGAGGGAAGCCAATTAAACATACTTTACACGCATTAAAAAACTCCACTATGATTTCAACATTCAGTCATGCTGCAGAGAGTGACATAAATACAGGAATCTGAGTTTTATTTATTTTTATACACTTTCAGCAACGTTATTAATTTTGTAATATTACCATAATCTGCTGAGGAGAAAGCAACTTCTGCATGAGTGTTATCTCTCTGCTGCTCCAGCTCCTCAAGATTCTTGTCTAGATCCCCTTTCTCAATTTTCTGAAAGAAGACAACAGAAATGTGATGGAAAGTTCACTCCCAAAAGACCATCCTTAACTTCACTGCCAGCTTGCTTTCTACAGCTCCACAAGGAAATGCTGTAAGGAAAGGAATGATTTATTATATCCCTTTGGAGAGTGCATCTCTCCGTCTGCTTCAATCTACTTGTGCTGAAGCTTTTTCACTGAGAATCGGGAACTCTTTTGAAATAGGTTACAAAAAAATCCCTGGAGACAGTGAAACACTAAAAAATGGCCTAATTTAAAACCAAGCACATTATTCTGATCCTGAATAATGCTGAAAACGTCTCACTGTCACTCACAAGAGGAGAAATTCTGGCTTTTCAGATCTTGAGATGAGGCTCTGAGCCTTTGCCTCCCCCTCCAACTTCTGACCAGGGTAAATTCACATTCCTCTAGGTACAGTCAGCAATCTTGGGTACAGAAGCAATCTCCCAGCTGCTTAACCCACAGTGAATATAGAATTACCCATTTCATTGCTAGGAATCCCACATACCTGGCTCAGGGCACACTCACGCTGCTAACTTAGATATGAGAACCAGGCTGCCATGACAAGTCCACATGCATGTAAAACATTGATTGCTTTCCTCTCTGAACATCAGTTGAAACTGAAGGTTTAATTAAAAACATTCACATCCATCTGAAATATCACCATCAGAACTTAGAAGTACTCTTGAGTTTTATTAAAAGGGGGCTCTCAATCATGACAATGATGTCACAACTACAACAAATATGCATTTTTCATAACCACTCACAGGTTTTAAAAAGCAGAAGCAGATTCCAAACCTAGAAGTTCCACCTTGTAAAATCTGTCATCTGCCCCTCTCATCTCAGAGAAGATTCTCCCTCCTTCCTGAGTAATAAATCTTCACACATACCTGAACCATGACTAGATCTATTCCAACATTACACACCAAAATGTATATTTTGTGAATGTAGATGAAACGGGATAGGAACTATCTGTACTTTGACCTATGGAAGGCTTTGAACAGAAATATCAGGTCATGTTCTGTGCTGATTAAGTCCTAATGAATTAAAAAATGAATACAGGAAGATCTGTAACTATAATAATGATGAGAACCCCGTGTCCATGCTGGGCCACATCCTAGTTAACACACTCATCCCACAGAACTAAGGACCTGCCTTAGGTAGAAGAGATTTAGGACTTCAGGAACAATCCTAACCACCTGTTCTTCTCACCTCCAGCACTACAGAAAGACTAGACAACGGAAGGCCAGAAAGCCTCCTGTTTTAACGCAAAGTCTGCCTGAAACCAGAAGAGTTCCCTGCTTTTCCAGTGACAGATGCTGTGGTTGGCTTTCCTGAACAGTTCCATGAACCATGTGTTACAATTTTAGAAACTGGTGGAATTTTTCCTTCCCCTACCAACACAGAGATTGGGAGCTAAATGCCCAACCTCCCTCCACCACTAGGTAACAAACAGGGTAGATGGGTGATTGAGATAAGTACTTGGCTAACTTGATGGATGGGGCTGGAGGTGGGTAGGGTGGTGTCTGGTTTTTTTTCTCCCCTCCTGTGTGTTGTGTGGCACTTCATTTATTCCAGCGGCTGCTGAAAGTGGCAGCATCTCCGGAAGGAGCTTCCCTTGCCACTTGGCTCCTCTTTCTCCTTGCTCCAACTTCCAGACTCTGGGCACCCTGTGCTTCAGAGAGAGAGACCCATCGCTACCTGGGATTTGCTACTGATCTCCCGACAGGACTGACGATCATCGACAGAGGACATACTGCCCCCTCTGCCGCCCAGCCCAGCGCTTCTTCCCTCCAACCAAGGTCGAGGAGAGAATCTGCCCTACCCACGGAAAGGGTTCCAGCCCGTCCCTCTCTGCAGCAGCGCCCCATCGATCCCACACTGTCCATCACAGAGGGACCCCACGGACCTGTCTGTGCCCGGGACAGCCCTGCACCGGCCAGGGTGCGACATCCCACCTGCTGTCCGTAAATATCACTGCACTCAAAGAGAGCAGAGACTTAATTTCGTTCAAGGTTGTTGATTATAAACTGTTTGGTTCAGTTCTGGTTTTTGTTTTCTTGGTCATATGTACATATCCACAGTAGTTAAGAACTGTTATCCTTTCTATAAATTTTTCTAATTAAAGTTTATTCTAAATTTAAAGGAGGCCCCCTTCCTTCTTTGTTTCTAGTCTAAATAGACATCTTAGTTTCCTCTAAACCAAGACACCATGCTATTGATCCATGGTTGTTGCCTCCAATATAGACTTGTAATGATAGCTCTGAGACAGCTTTTGGTAGCTTGCAGAACACATACCCTCTGTGTGTGCAGAAGTTGGCACTTCAGTTCCTTGCTTTAGAAAGACTCTGGATGCAATGCACTGTGCCCCCAGCTCACAAGCAGCAACCCCCAAAGCTGGTTCTTGGAGTCACTTACCTGCGATGACAAATGGGTCAGTTCTCCAAGATGCTTGTCTGCGGAGGTTTCTCCTTTTGCAATTCTTTCTAGACTGTTGTTGATGCCATAGGAGGGAGGTTTGACATCCTGCCCTGGGTGGTTTGGAGATGGCTCCAGAATTATTTTTGAGAGTATCTTTGTTTCTATCAGCTTTTTTCTCCCTTTTTTACTGTAGAGCTCTTCCACAAACAATGTTGTATTAGGCAAAGAATTCCCAGTTTCCCTGGCTTGTCTCCTGCCCAGTTCTTTCTCTTGAAGATCATCGGTGGAATCAGCAAGAGGCTCTCCAAGAACAGCTCCCTTTTGGTTTGGTATTACTTCAGTCTGGCTGGCAAGATTGGAAGTCTCATCTTTAATCATTTGTACATCTTCTTTTGTAATGACTTGGATACCATATGATTCTTCCTGAAAGCCAAAACTTTCCAGATCTCTGTTCCAGATCTCCCATGGTTGTCTTTCTGTTTCGTGGATTTGCTACAGGTAGAAAAAGCACACGTGCAGAAAGTCATGTCTCCCTAAGCTTTAGAAGCAGATAATAAACCAAAACAAAGTGACCAGAACACAAGAGCTCCAACCCACACCATACCCATCATGTAAAAAACCCAGTAAGACTGTTTACTTTCCAGAACCTTTCATTTCAGGAGTGCTAAACATCCTTGAAATTACTTTTTCTTACACATGCTCATTATAGGACATCTCTCACACCAAGACAAACAACTGGGAAAAACCAGCACACTGTTAGTCTTCCCATGATGGAACAGTAGGGCTAGCTGGTTCCTTTTCCAGCTTCCCATGATGGCTAATCTTCCAGAGATGGGATGCTCCATCCCTGGTAGTGTTCAAGGCCAGGTTGGATGGGACTTGGAGCAACCTGGCCTAGTGGAAGGTGTCCCTGCCCATGGCAGGGGTTTGGAACAAGATGAGCTCCAAGTCCGTTCCAACTCAAACAATTCTGGGATTCTATGAATTTGTCTTCATCACTGCAGGAGTAAAGTAATAATTTCCTCCCCAAAAAGTTGTTCAAAGAGTAAACTTCATACTTGTCCCTCTTTCTGCAATGTCCTAAATAATTCTTCATTTTCTAGACACATAAAATCGTAGCCGAAATTATTTAAAACCCTGAAATATTCAGGCATCAATCCACAGGGTCAGCATGCACTGTTAAGGCACTGGAAAAACAAACAGTAAAAGGACAATAAAAACTGCCAGAGGGGAAAAAAAAAAAAAAAGACAAATTCTCAAGAACAAAGAAAACTTTAAAGAGTGATTGTATAAAGAGAAAGAAAGATCTAGTTTCTCGTGGAAGAAAGTACTGGGGACTAAGCTTTTCAATCACACAGTTCAGTCAAATAGGTCGAACACTGGCAGCTGTCCACACTGGAGACAGCCAGAAGAAAGGGGTGATAGGAGTACAGCTCCCATACAACAGTCACAACCTGCATGTTGGAGTCTTCCAGGGAAAACATCATCAGTTCTTCTGATAGGTCAGGAATTAAGTTTGGCAGTTGCCTCTGGAAGATGAAAAGTTCCTCATCACTCTCACAATCAGGCTGGGGAAGAAAAAAGAAATTAAACAGGAGACTGTAGTATTTGCCTGAACATCTGTTTTGCAGTGACAACTCCCATGTTGTTACCACTTGAAGTGCAGAGCCAAGAAGTTTCTTAGCAGTCACACCTTCACTAGACAGTCCAGTAGCCCAACTGTCACCAACCCAGGCTGTCTCACAGCTGCCCAACATTTGAGCAAGCTACAATTGTAAAACCAAGTGAAACACTGAATTTCCATGAAGGTTGAGGACAAACATCCTGCTGAGTAAAGCAATGACCAGAGTGGGAAGTTCTCTAACACCTATGTGATTCTCTGCACTAAGTCAATCACCATCTGAATGGCAAGAGCTGGGCTGCTCACTATTTACAAGGTCCTGGAGTGCCAGGACAGAGAGGAATGGCTTCCCACTGTCAGAGTGCGATGATTTGACTTTGGGCCTTCCTGGGAGACAGGTCACATGGTTTGCTGTATCCAAGTGGAGTATTCAATCCTATTTTACATCAGCTTAGATATAAGAAGGGATAGATGGAAGTTTTAGTCAGTCCTTTTCTAGTGGTGAAGGGCATTGGTCGTGGACCTTACTATCTCTTCCAAGAGAGCTGCATGTCTCTTTCTGGGAAGTAGACCTTTTTTATTTGTTCTTTAGTGTGTGTGTGTGCATATAGTAATATTAGTTTCCTTTTCTTCTCTCTATTTGTATATATATTCATACTGCTTCAGTAGTGTTAGAACTCACTTTTTGTCCACCGTGTTTTCCACCCCTCCTGCCCCCTTTCTCCCTGCAGCTGAGAGGGAGGGGGAAGCTTTTGTTTAGGGGCCTCCGGATACTTGACGTTTGGCCAACGGTAAATGGCCACACAGAGGACAGGGTCAGATGGGATATTGGGAAAAAATTCTTCCCTGGGAGGATGGGGACGCCCTGGCACATGTTGCCCAGAGAAACTGTGGCTGCCCCATCCCTGAAGTGTCAAAGGCCAGGTTGGATGGGGCTTGGAGCAACCTGGTCTAGTGGATGGTGTTCCTGCCTGTGGCAGGGATTGGAATGAGATGAGCTTTAAGGTCCCTTCCAACCCAAACAAATCTGTGATTCTAAGGGAAGGGGAGCTCATGGCTGGAAAGGCAAGGCCTCACCAGGTGAAGCCCAGTCCCACAGCACCCAAGAGGGAGCAATCAGGACAGACCAGGGATAGCAACAAAGTTAAGTCAAAAATCCACCTCATAAGGCAATATAGTAGTGATGAGGCAGGTCAGAGATAAAGCCTGAAAGTCAGTTCCCATCTGAGTCTGTTCAGCCAGAAACTAGTACATCTCCAATACAGCTCAGAGAGTGAAAGTCCAGAGCTGAGCTTAAGTGGAGCTGCTGAGAATGTGGGTGAGAGTCCCAGCAGAAGATGGGCAGGGCCACAAAGGCTTTTTATTGCAACCAAGTCTCTGACATCCACTATTCAAAATGCAAACAGCATCTGTGGTTGGTTGTTCACCATTTAAATAGCTTTGAAAATTCCTTTTCTAAATATAATCTGTGCATTGGAGATGAATTCTTATGTATGGGCACCAAGGGGAGATTAAGTACCTACTCAGCAGTCAGGACACAGCTTTCCTGTTTGTCCCTTTTGCAAGTGTGCATTTTTGGGAATTCACAATGGAGAATTCTCTGTGGTATCATTAACTTTTCTTAACATGAAGCAAACTCCGACAGAACATCTTCAGGGCATAAAACCCATTTGTCAGTGCCATTTTCAAAGACAGGAGAAGAGCACATTGAGGTCACATATCTCAGATGTGTAAATGGATCTTCATACACCTGGGAATCACTCGGACAAAGGTGCAGCAGTGGAATTGCAGGCTCAGCAGGACAGGAATTATACAACCAGATCTTCTGAATGCAAATGCAGTGCCAAATAGATTGGCTTGGCTCCTTCAGGAAGAATTTTTAATAGAAACAAAGTTGAGTGTGAATTAGGCTTACACAAAGTATGGAGCTTTTCTTCCTTCTTATCCTTATTGTACACTTACACAACAAGGAAGCCTACAAATAATTCCTGTGTTGGGCCTGAATCTAGACTATATAGACACATATTAAAATGCAGTGGTTGTTTTACATAACTAAACCAGAGTGTAGGCAGATGACAACTGAGATATAGTGAGGCAAAATGGTTTGTCCACCATGGTAGGGACAGATCCAGGTGCAGAAACCATATAATGGTATTCCTGTCAACACTTTAGCTGCTAGATCACACTGCTTTGAATCACTGACTAATAAAAAGTGAAAAACAGCCCTTAGAGGCATTTTCTTCACTGCTCACAAGGTTCCTCTAGTACTATTAATGGTCACATTAAGTTGGAATAAAACATATCCTTTGTGCATTCAAAATTATTTTTTCAGTGTTTGAAAATTAACAAAATAATTTGATTTGGAACAAAAGGTCACTAATAATCAAGTCCTGACACACATTTTCCCCTCAGGAAAGTCAGTACCAGAGCACCATGTACTACAGTGGAAGGCACTTTCTTATTTGCACTAGATTGATGCTGCATATGAACAAAGATCTTGAGCAGCCTGGCCCACACCTAGCAAGTGAAAAACATGCAACAGTGAAGAATTCTGCACAATATCTCTCAGTCTCATGCTTTCTATGAAAAGGTTTGTGGCATTATACTTCTTTGCAGGTAAAACCAAAGCACAAAAAGGGAATGAGGCTTGTGGACACCTTCCAAGGATGGGGCAGCCACAGCTTCTCTGGCCAACCTGTGCCAGGGCCTGCCCACCCTCACAGGGAAGAATTCCTTCCCAATTTCCCATCTAACCCTGCCCTCTGGCAGTGGGAAGCCATTCTCCCTTGCCCTGTCCCTCCAGGTCCCTGTCCCAAGTCCCTCTCCAGATCTCTTGGATCCCCTTTAGGCACTGGAAGGGGCTCCAAGGTCTCCCCAGAGCCTTCTCTTCTCCAGGCCAAGCAATCCCAACTCTCTCAAGCCTTCCTCCAGAGCAGAGGTGCTCCATCCCTCTGGATCATCTTGGTGACCTCCTCTGGACTGTTCTATAGGTCTATGTGCTGTGAACCCTGGAGCTGGAGGCAGCACTGCATGTGGGGCAGGTTCCAAAGAATACAGCAAGAGATGGCAATGACTCTCTGACACTTAAGAATAATCCAGAAGGCTGTGGATTAATGCACAGTGTTACACAGCCATGACAGGCAATGCATCCAGGATACCACACCAGCCACCCTGAAATGCCTGGCTAAGATCACCTGCTCTTGCTTTCGAGAGACTTTTCAGAGACAGTGAGAAGAAAGGCAGGTTGCAGTGCTTACTGTGGAGGAGTCGGAGTCCAGAGATGGGAGCTGGTCTTTCAAGGCAACGTGTATGGATCCCCACCGGGATGGTCTGTCATTCTGCATGGGAGCTGCAGGAGGCTCAGATGGATACTCTGCATCCTCACTTTGCCCTTCTGAGGCCATTGGAACAGTTTCCCTTCAAACAAATGAAACGAGCTTAAGGACACCTCACCAACAAACACGGGGTAACATCAGTACAAAATAAGAACACAGCATGCGCAGTCAGGCAGTGGAATTCCCAGCACTCCTAGGGGTTTCACTGTCAGCAGGGAATGATAAAAATCTGCATTTTTGGAGCTGTTCCTTCCCACCTGAGTTCAGAGGGCCAAGACCTTTCTGCTCTGCTCAACACACACACCCCAGGGGCAGTTGAGCCTCTCATTTATAGAGTACTTTTTAAGATTCTTAGCCAGTGTGCTAGAACTGCGTTCTCTGAAAGCATGTTCACATGTTCCTCCTGATGGAGAGGGAAGGAACACAACAAAGGTAGGCTGACGCCTCTGCTTTCAGTTGGATTTCACTCCTCTTCCCTATTTCCCTAATGTTCCTCTCCTCACTGCTCAAATGATAGATAAAACGATCATAGAGTCAAAGAATTCCAGCATGGTTCAAGTTGGAAGGGACCCTAAAGCTCATCTTGTTCCATCCCCTGTCATGGGCAGTGGACACCTTCCACTAGACCAGGTTTCTCCAAGCCCCATCATATACTGCCCTGAATACTGGTTTATGTTTGCTATTGTTTTCAATGGATTTTTAAACACAAAAAGTAATTGAGAGTTGGCATGTTCTTGGATTTTGAACTTTCAAAGTGTAAGTGGACTCTTTCCTCCTGTTCCTTAATGTACATGAGGAGTTCAGACAACAAAGTAGGGGTTGCAGCTGTACTAAGAAGTCAGATAATTAACCCTCACGGAAAACCTTTAATATTTTTGCTACAATTGCCTGGTTTTCTGGGAAATCAAAGATGAGAGTAAATGATTTCTATTGGGCAAGAAAGGTTCAGAGGTTTCATAGATTCACAGAACACCCAGAGTTGGAAAAGACATACAAGGATCATCACAGCTCATGTGTTGCTCAGGACTGAACAGTTCAAGTGATGTCACAACTACTGGCATTGACATGAGCAATAAAAACCCTCAAAACATGAAGTTAAACTCAGGTTATGCCATGGGACATTTATAACTTGCAAATTGCCTCAGTAAATACTTTATAGTCTGTATCCACACAGTCGTTTTGTTGGGACAACCCCTGAAATTGATTTAGGTCAGGAGGAAGAAAACCCCCACAGCTGGAGTATAGTGCTCTGATTGCAAGCAGAGGATGTTAACAGAAGTTTCATGGGGATAAAATGAACTGTCTGGTGTGGTGCCTCTGGTTATTCGGGAGGTCAGTATCCCAAAGATGTGGATGTCACACTGGGTGCGACTGATCAGTCAGCTAATGCAGCACCTTCTGGGGGAGCAGGCAGTGTTTAAACCAC
Organism: Formicarius rufipectus; assembly: GCA_013399695.1. NCBI lineage: Eukaryota > Metazoa > Chordata > Aves > Passeriformes > Formicariidae > Formicarius > Formicarius rufipectus. The sequence continues at coordinate 11,382 of VXAU01005978.1, forward strand.
AGACTGGTCAGCAATAACCACAACAGGCGCTTTCTAGAGAGCTTCGGTATGGAGGTATTAGGTCGAAGGTTAGACTTAAGGACCTTGGAGGTCTTTTCCAGCCTTAATGGCCCAATGATTCCAATTGAGACACAAAATCCTGAGCCCTTCTCCGTCACTCGAACTGACGTTTGCTGTCACATCCACCGCGGCAGCGACACTGAGAGGGAGCAACTGAGAAGACACAGGCAATGGTGGGAGACAGAGATTGGTTTCAGGGCTGCATTCAGGCGCGCGGGGCCGGGGATGAGCCACCGCAGCCCCTTCACAGTCCAGGGAGAGGAGCCCCCCTCGCCGATCCCCGATGGCGGCCGCGCGGCGCACGCGCACCGTCCCCCTGGCAACGCGGCTCCCACGCCCGCGGCCCCGCTCCCCTCCCCTCACTCACAGCACCCACCGCCCCGCCTGAGCCGAGGCCTGGGCCGGGCACAGCGAACCGACGGCCCTCGCAGCGAGCGGCGGCACCGCGGGCACTGTGGCAGCTGCTCGGCAGAACCACGGCCTCACCCCACCCGCTGCCCCGCCCACCGGCCCGGCGCCGCGGGGGCTCTTGGGTGTTGTAGTCCGCAGCTCTAGCGGGCTCGCGCTCCCAGCACGCCTTGCGCGGGAGGGGCCAGTTCCGGCGGGACGCGCAGAGGGGCGCAGGTGAGGGGACGACGGGGCCAGGCCGGGACAGTCCAATCCAACCCGGCCCGGCCCGGCCCGGCCCGGCCCAGCCCAGCCCACCCCAGCCCAGCCCAGCCCAATCCAACCCAGCCCACCCCAGCCCGCCCCGGCCCGGCCCGGCCCGGCCTACCCGAACCTCTCGGGGCCGTCCCCGGGCGCTGCGCGGTCTCGGTGGATGTGTGGCCGGGGTGGTTGCTCTTGTGCTCGCCGAGGCCGCGCCCACCGCAGGGCCTCGGGGGAGGCGCGGGCAGGGCGCGGGTGGCACCGTTTGGCGAGGGGCGCTCGGTACAGTCGCGGGGCGGCCGGTGGGGTCCTCCCGGCCGTGCATCAACGAGTGACCCCGGCGCTGTCCGTGCCGGGCCCTGACAGTGCCGCATCTGGCAGCCTTGGCGGCCACAACCCTTCCATTTACACATGTGCTTCCTAATGTTGCGGCTGAAGTGCGTTTGTGACTCGTATCTCATCTTTCTGATACGGTACTGTGTGCTTGATCGTGTCCAAGAGTGCCAGGCTCGTGGCAGAATTATTAAGGTTGGAAAGGTCATTGAGTCCAAGCTTTAAAACATTAAGAACTTGGTGTATTTTCAACAGGCACAAATAGCATTGAACCTAGGTGTGATGCATTCAGGAATACTTTCTGTCACACCACTCCCCTCTAGAACTTGATGTGGTTTCAGCAGCGGCGATGTGTGTCAGCAGTCAGTCAGCAGATGGTACAGTGTAGAGATGAAACGTTTTGGCTCTTGTAGCTGAGGTGGTAACAACTCTGTACCTATACAGGGATGTAACAAGGCCTCCTACTCTCTACAATAGGTTGTTGCTGGATTTAGGGGAGATAGAAATAAGTCAGGAGCAGAAGGGGACTGTGTTTCTGCACTGTTCTTGTATAGTCTCACTTCGAGTCCTGTGAGCAGTTCTGGGTGCCAAAATATCAGAACATTCTAAAGCTATTGGGGAGGGACAGGTGAAGGATCTGAAGTGCCACTCGGGGCACTTGGTGTGTTTCAGCTGGAGGAGACAGGAGTCAGAACTCATAAGGGTCTGCAGCTTCTTCCCAAGGGGCAGTGGAGAGACAGCTCCAATCTCTGCTCTCTGTGAGTAGTGACAGGACCAGAGGCCAGCTGGAGCTGTGTCAGGGGCGGTTTAGTCTGGATATTAGGGAAAGATTCTTCCCACAGAGGGTGGTGGGGCACTGAACAGGCTCCCCAGGGCCCCACAGCTCAAGGATTGTTTGGACAATGCTCTCAGTGAAAGGGTGGGATTGTTTGGCTGTCCTGTGTAGCGCCAGGAGTTGGACTCGATGATCTTTGTGGGTCCCTTTCAGCTAGGGAGAGTCCATGATTCTCTGTTACCAACTTGATGGCTCAGTTGGAAACTCCAACAACCTCCACAGTTTTGCTGTCTTGAGTATCTCGTGTGTTTTGGGACAGAAGGACCCATGTGGGTGTTACTGTGCTTGTGGAAGGGGATGTGAGAGAGGGAATTGGTGAGGGGTGACTGCTGAGGAGAGTTGGATTTATTCTGTGCTGGGGACTGTTTGCCTCAGTTGCTTCTCAAATTATCTCCGGTTTATTTTAGTATGGCTCTTCCTTGACTTTTCCATCTACTGTCGCATGTTTCTTGGGCTTATTCTCCAAAAAGGTACATCAGGTACTACATTTTTATTGTTTGGGGTTTTTTTCTGCCTTCTGGTTTGCTCAAACAACAGACTCTGAATCTAGGGCAGTGTGGGGTTTGCTGCCTACTCTGAACCTTGGCTCTGTAGAGTTCAGATTCTGTAGAGTTCAGATCTTGATAAATAGCTGGGTGTTGATGGAGTAAATTTAACAATAATAACAGCAGCCTCACAGGTATTGTGGCTTGACTCCAACTGGTAAATAAGTTCCAGGCTGGTGCTTTTCCATGCACCATCTCAGTGGGGAGGAGAATTAGAAAAGAAAGTAAAAAACCTCATGTCTTGAGATAAGAACAGTTTAATAATTGTAGCAAAATAAAATATAATAATTATACTGAAAAAATAAATAAAGCCCAAAAGAAACAAGTGATGCACAGTACAGTTGCTCACCGCCTGACAGCTGATGTGCATCCCATATCCAAGCAATACTGGCCCCTGGCAGCCAGCCTTCCCTGTTCATACACTGGGAGTGATGTCCTGTGGTATGGATTAGCCCTCAGACCAGTTCAGGTCCACTCCCATGCTCCTTCCTGGCTTCTTGGGAACCTTGCTGGCAGAGTGTGGGAAACTGAAAAGGCCATGATTTAGGATAAGAACTGCTCAGTAACAACAAAAATACCAGTGTGTTACCAGCATTATTCTCAGCCTGAATCCAAAACACAGCTCCATATCAGCTGCTGGGAAGACAATTAACTCGGTTCCAGCTGAAACCGGGATAACAGGGCTGAGGAAGGTCTCTAACAGTGTTCAGTTGGTTATTCTGCCCCGAAGCAAAAGAACAACCTGTAAATGTTCATGAGGTCTTTGTCAAAATTAGGAACAGAATCTCCCTCAATACTCTTTGAGTTTACTTTTATAAGGATTTTTTGAGGGTTTTAACTGAAATTTTCCATGCTGCAACTTGAGTTTTTTAGGTCCTGCTGTGGCTGCTGCACCCTGGAACTGTGAAAGGCCAGGTTGGACGGGTCTTGGAGCTACCTGGTCTAGTGGGAGGTGTCCCTGCCCATGGCAGGGGGTGGAACAAGATGAATTTTAATGTTGCTTCCAATCCAAACCATGTGACAATTCCTTGATATTCATCCTGGCCACAAAGAATAGATTATTTCTGTGATCCTCTCTGCAGCAGCCGGTAATTGATTTGAGGCTCATCAGTCACTTCCTCTTTGGACCAGACAGCCCTGATTTTGTTTCATCCAGATCTTTCCATTTAAGCCTTGAGGGCTCTAATCACTTTTGGTTTTCTGTAGGTTGTACCCCACTGTCCTCTGGTGCTTACAGAGCTAACATCATGCTCCAGTTCAGTCTGAGGTGAAGTCTCAGAGTTTTAAAAAAAATTAAAAAGAAATGATGGAAGCAGTTAGGGCATAGTGCAGGTGATAGGAGTGAGGCTGAGTGCCTTGAATATTCTGGAGTCTAGCATAAGCTGGTGCTTTTGTAGTCTTAACAAGCTGAAGGAGAAGAATGGGGAGGGGGGTGGGAAATGGAAGGTGTGAGAGAAAGGATGGGGAGTGAAGAGGTAGGAATTAAAGGTGGTTTCTTATGTTATCAGAAAAGAAGCTGTTGTTTGCAGGACAAGGACTCCAATTGATCAGAAAATGTAAGTATGGTTTTGAAATGTTACAGCTGAGGGAATCTAAAGAGCAACTGCTGCTGAAAAGTCTTGTTTCTGCTCTGTTTTATTCCTGACCAATGCCAAATTTCATATTTGCCTGACCTCAGAATGAATCCATCTGAAGAATTAAAGTGGCAAGAAATCACCAGGTAGAAGAAAGACCTCTTTACATTGGCTGAGCTGCTCAGCAGAATATGTACTGGGACCAGGCAAACCCCAGGAGTGCAGGATGGTGGACAATGACACTGCAGGGAGGGGAAAGCACTTCCCATGCAATTGACTGGAACAAGGTGCTCAGAGAGGCTGTGGAGTCTCCTTCCCTGGAGACACTAAAACCCACATGGGCACAGTCCTCAGTAACATGCTTGGGGTACACTGCTTGAGCAGGGAGCTTGGGTGAGATGATGTCCAGTGGTCCCTTCCAACGTGAACCATTCCAGGATTCTGTGCCTGGAGCTGCAACTGAAGCTGATGGATGCAGCTGTTTTGAACAGCTCTACATGAGGTGCCAAACAAGAGCATAACTGTGAGTGCTTATAGTGATTAATCTGTGATTGCTCCCTAAGGCTGGGAATAAACCTTCTAGGCAGTGCTGGAACTGGAGGCGCTGTGTAATTAAGTTACGTCTGCAGGATGGTGGGCATGCTCCCATAATGAATGGGCAGGTGCAGCTGCTCCAAGTGTTTCAGCAATTTCCAGGATTAACAGAGATGGGGCTGGGCTGATTCTGAAGACCTGAAACAATAATGGTATAAACAGTCTCCTTAAAACCTGATGACACTGAAGTGTGAATCCTGTTGAGGTGACATGAACCACTTTTGGGAGCAGTGGGCAGTTATGATGAACAACTGTGTGTTAATTTAAGTAGGGCCATCCTGTAATAGAAGACAGTTGGAGAAAAACCAGGAGTGTGTGATACATGCATTCTTAATTCTCTCTCTGCCTTATAAAACATGCAGAGCAAGAATTGCATCCTTTTGTCTAATAGTAAGCATCTTAAATAGGTGTTTTCTCTTAATGAGGGCATCCAAAGCTTCCTTAGACACGTTTGTATTGGAAGAGGAAGAAATAAAGGCAGTGCTTATGAAATGTTAATATAAGGTTTAAAAGATGTGGAATTTAGCATTATTGCCTTTTGTTTTTCCAGTATATTTGAATCCCAGAGTCCCTTGCAGCAAGAAAGAACTTTCAGCAAAATCTGCTCAGCAGCTGTTACTGCCTCTGGCTAAGGAGTGGATCAGAGTAGAGGTAGGAATATGAAACACCACAGCTCTGAGGTGACTTCAGCTTCCAAGCCCCTGGAGCCTTGGCTCCAGTGGCTGATGTCTTGTTCTATGGAAAATGGGGCTTAGGAGCTAAATGTTGTGCTTTGCTTTGCTTCCTGAGGGCACAATGTCGGAGCTGAGTGATGAAGCCAGCGAATCAGAGCTGCTGAGCCACAGTCTCTCCATATGGCACGGGGTTGGGATGATCTGTCGGGAAGAGCTGGATGTCCCTCTGGACTTGCACACAGCTTCCTCCGTTGGACAGTATGAAGTGGTGCAGGAGTGTATTCAGCGGTGAGAGGGGCTGGGGAGGGCATAGCTCTGGGTTTACCTCTGCCAGGTGTGTTTCTCACTGGTTAGTGCAACAGGACACATCCCTGGAACTCCCAAAGGGTTCTTAAGCACACAGTTTCAGGGGCAAGTCTACTGATAAAAATTATTTCCTTAGTGATTTAGTGGAAGGTGTCCCTGCCCAAGGCAGAGGGGTGGAACACGATGGTCATTAAAATCCCTTCCAACCCCAAGCCATTCTGTGATTCTGTGATTTGGTTAAAGTTGTGCTGGAGCTGGAAGGAATTCCCTTGCAGGCTTCAGTGCTGGAATTTTTTTCAGTACAATGATTGCTAGCAAGAGGAGAGTTATCTGCAGCTCGGCCATGGTTGTTAGTCTGCCTTCTTTCCTCTGTTTAGTGGAGATCTGGATTTAAACCAAAGGAACTGTGGGGGCTGGACTCCACTGATGTATGCCTCCTACATTGGCCATGACAACATTGTGCACCTGTTGCTGGAAGCAGGAGTGAACGTGAACATCCCAACGCCAGAAGGCCGGACCCCACTCATGCTGGCTTCCAGTTGTGGTAACGAGAATGCTGCTTACTTCCTTCTACAGGTGTGTATCCCATAATAAGTAGGTAAAGCCACAGCAAATAGTTTAAATTCTCAGGGTAGGATTGTCCACAAGTTGCAACATTGTGTTGTGTTGTGAGTTCAGCTTCATGCAGGGATTTAAACTCTTGCTGTCCCAGAGCAGAAGGGGCAGTAAAAGCCCACGCAGAGCGGGTGCAGTAAAGGACACTGTCTGTTCTCTTGAAGCAAGGTGCAGAGCTGGAGATGAAGGACATTCATGGCTGGACTGCCTTGTTCCACTGCACCAGTGCTGGGCACCAGCAGATGGTCAAGTTCTTACTGGAGAACGGGGCAAACGCCAGCTGCAGGTAAGGAGGATTCTGTCATTTTATTGTAATTTTTCACTCAGCTATGAAAGCAACAGTTGGCACGTGAACAGACTCTAACACAGACACTTGCTTTTGTCTTCTCCCTCTACCTTAGGAGGTGTGGCACAGCTGATACAAGGACAGACTGTAAACTGAATGGTGGTCTGCCCATGTTGTTGTCGTTTATTTATTACTAAGATCAAGAGAAAGTATATTTACTGCTTGTTTAATTAAAAGCTGAACTCTGAACTCAAGTGCACTTTGCAAGTCTTCCTGTTGAATTTTCTGTATATTCGGAATACAGTTTGGCTTTTGAAGTGTGCAGTGCATTCCTGTGCCTTGGGAACTACTGTACATTTATGCGCATGGAATTGCCTGAGGTTAACAAGAGGTTCGTGCTTTGTTAGCTCCTGCAAAACCAGTCTTGCCAATGGAAGGCTGTTATCTGTTGCTGTGCAGCCAATCAAGTAGCACTGAGTCTCACAGGGAGTTTTTCTCAGTAGACCAGAATGCAGTAGAACAGCCAGTATGTGGCAGAGTATGATCAGCAAAGGTTGAGGAATGGAGATGTTCTATTAGGGTGTGGCAATGACTGCTTCACAGTTCAGCTGTGATTATTCTAGTCCATGTGTTTGCTCTCTCTCTAGGGAGCCAGTGTATGGATATACACCTCTGATGGAAGCAGCTGCTTCTGGCCATGAGATAATTGTTCAGTACCTTCTCAATCATGTAAGTGTCAGTTCTCTGAAAAGCTGAAAGTCTCTGCTTTCAGCCCTCAGAGGAAGAACCACAAGTTTGACACCAGCCTTTTTTTGCACTGTAATGTTTAATCCCTGATGACAGTCACATCTGAAGTCTCAGACCTCCAGGACTGCTTTCAAAGCATTTGCTTTCTGCACCGTGGTACTGTGATTCTACCCTGGCCTTGCAGGAATATTGTCGATGTCTGAATATTCAGTTAAATCTGGACAATGACTGAATTAGGAAACGACTAAAGATGTAATTTTTTTCTAATGTGTTTACAGGTTTGCCTGCTCAGGCTAGTGGGCATGTTCTGCCTCCAAAAGTTTATGAGCATGCATGTCTCTTAAACAATTTGGTTTTAACATCCTGTTTAACTTGTCCAGTGTCCCACCAGAAGGAGGCAGCAGTGCAAAAGACTTCTCAGATAAAATAAACAAGTTCCCCATGGCAGTGCACCAAATCTATATACCTGGGCTATTTGGCATTCAGGGGAGAAATGTGGATAACTAGAAAGGCATCAAGGTATTAGTGGAGCTTGAACTGTCTGTCAAGGGTGAGCCTGTATTTCTGACGGAAGAACCAAGACAGTCCTTGGGTTTTTTTATGTGTTGCCCTCTGCTATGTGCATTTAAACAGATATTTTTTCTACAGGGGGTGAAAACAGATGTCAGAGATAACACTGGAGCCACAGCACGGACACTGGCCATGAAGTATGGACATACAAAGATTGTGGGACTGATAGATTTGCATGCAGCCCCAGTGCCCAAGGTCTTCTGCAGGGGTCCAGGTAACAGATGTTTTACCTTGTTCCTTTTGAGATGGAACGTGAAGTGAGGTGCTTGATGTTTTGAAAGTACATTACTGTGTGTATGGGGTAGTGCTGTTTGGTCTATCCTAGAAATTCCAGCATTTCTGAGGATGGAAGAGTCATGAATCCAACAATTTTTGTCTGGCCCTTTTCTGACCTAGTTCAGGTGTTTCACCCTCCCTCTTTAACATTTCTCTTTTTCTTTCAACTGCATTTTTAGGACCAGGAGCAAATAAACTAGGTAAACGACTAACTGTGCTACTAACAACGTGTTTTTGAACTACAGGAAAATATGAAGAGCTGAGTTCCTCAGATGAATCATGTTCTACTCCCCAGAGACAGAGACCTGCTCGTAGGACCAAGGGTCCCAGCATCCATGACGGACCCCAGGCTTTGGCAAAGATCACAGCAGTTGGGATGGGGGGAAAGAAGCTATCACACTATGGTGAGAAGAGTTAGGAGTTCTCTGAAGCCCTTCTGAGCCAGCAGTCTTTTTCTCTTGATTTGAGATTCATGTGTTTTGTACAGAACAGAGGTAGTGAACATCATCATACAAGGCTATCCAATCTCCAGTGTAGAAAGAAAACTCCTTGAACTCTTGTCAAGGCTGGATATTGATGAGTGAGACACTTCCCTGCTCTTATTTCAATGACTGCTCCCCTGACACTTGAGAAAAGTCCAGCTTCCCTTTCTGAGGCAGGCTCAAAAGTTTGATAGCCCTTCTCAAGCTCATGACAGGAAGTGGTCACACAGGCCAGGAAATTATTGATCATGAAAGCAAACTTGCTGCTCCTGGACCTGTCAGTTTTTTGCCTTCCCTGGTGTTTGAAATGCTGCTAAAAATGAGATTACAAATCCTGTGCAACAGGCCAAGAGACAGAAAATACCAACTCAGGCATCAGCCTCTGGATGCAGTGGTGTAAAGTCTGTGTTCCTGTGTGTGTCAGATATTTATCAGGCTGATTACCTGGTTGAAATAATGAAGGACATGGACTTCAAAGCTTGTTCAAAGCTCAGTTTAGTCTCTCAAATACAGATACATATTATCCCACAGGCACTTTCTGTGTCAAAATGATGCTGTGAGCTTGTTAAATGACAGTGGGATGTGGGATGCTCCTTGTTTCCACACAGCTGCAAAGGGGTTGGGTGTGCTGGCCTGAGGGTGGGACACAGCTGGCACCTTACTCTCTTAAGCAGATAATTTTGCCTTTTGTTAATTTGGGTGTGAAAATAAGAGGAAATGCTGAAAGCTGCTGTTTAAGGTCCATCTCTGCTATGAGGCTATTTCTATGACTTTTTTCCAATGCTGCTATGTAAATGAAGTACAACTACTGTGGAGTTGTGCCAGAGAGCTGTAGGCATCTGCATCTTTCAGATTTTCTCTGTTCCTTTCAGAATTAAACCTACCAGTTGAGAAAAGTCTCTTGATTATTTTGAAATCCCTAAGTGGTTGTATTTTCTGCTAACTTGCATCCTATTCTTAAGTGTGTTCTCCCTTCCGCTTGCACACAGAGCAGGTCCCCCCTCAGGGCTACGTCACCTTCAGTGATGATGGCAGCTGTGAAGGAGGTGACATCCGGAACCGTGATGTCACCTCTCCGATCAATGAGCAGGATGTGGAGAGCAGCAGCAGCAGGGGTAGGTCACTGTCTCAGAAAATGGCCCAGCTTTGCAGTGCACACTTGAATGTGAGACAAACCCTAGGCTTCAGTGTTCCTTTCCCACTAAGATGTTGAGATTGGAGTATCTTTCCTGAGGGAAGGTTGAGATAGCTGGGGTGGTTTAGATGCAGAAGACAAATCTCTGTGTGGGGCTCTCAAAATTTTGTGTAAATATTCATATTCTGAAGGAGATGAAGCTAGGCTGTTTCCAGCGGTGTCTGTGGTAATAAACAGACTTGGGGAAGGATGAGTACCTGGGATCAGATGTGATGCTTCTGTCTAAGGGTTGTCTTGTGTGATGAGTCCTGCATATGAAACCTTGCTCTGGATTTCTGCTGCCTTTTTGCCTCCAGGAGGTCTTGCTGATAATTATGTAGCAAAAACAGAATGTAAGAAATTGAAGTTGACCTTAAACATTTTTCTTTTCTATTCCTTTCCAGAGGAAAATGTTTTCTCCAACAACAACTTGGGAACCATCAGGAGCAGCAGCAGCAGCAGCGAATGCCTGACCAGAGCCCTGGGAGTCAGCAGTGAAGGCTCCTTGGAAAGTAATGAGGTTAGTGTCTTCCATTATCCTTCCTCTGCCTTCAGCTTGGCCAAGGCTGTCACCCTTTCACAGCCTACTGTGGCTCTACTTCCACGGGAGACTGTTGGACCAGTCTGGATTAAACACGGTATTAATTACAGGGGGAAAAAAAAAAAAAAGAAATAAAAGGAGAGAGGTTGGAGGTTATTCCGTGGTTCAACTCACAGCTCATGTGGTTCAAGATAGCTCTGGGGCTGATATACAGAAGTGCCGTTAGGTCTTGAAGGAGTCTGCATTAGTGATCCTAACATCTTTGCGCAATCATCCTTGGCCTTTACATTTTATGGATGTTTTCTTTCTTTACCAGGACTCTGACCATGCTAACAGTCTTCTGAGTCGGAAACAAACCAAGAGCTTTAAGGTCAAAAACCGCTACAGCAGCAGTGACAGCCAGTGGAGCCACAGCCCGGGGAAGGCTGGGGGTTTTGGTCAACACCTGGTTCTTCCTGAGCCCCCTGCCTACACAGGGCCACAGGTAACTGCACACAGTCGGTAATACAGCCTATGTCACTGTGCCAGGCATGAGAGGCTTTTCCAAGGTTGCCTAAGCTGCTCTCTTGGATAAAAGGGAAGTTGTCACCAAAATACCTTTGATTCTAAACCTCTGCCCAAACTTGAATGCTTTTGAAACAGCAATTTCTTGTACAGAGAACTGTTTGCTTAGATGTTGCTTCTGCTTAGAGGAGTTTTCTAGAGCTTTCAGGTTTGTGTGTGTGCTTCCAAACCTGGCAGTGGTGTGGGCTGGGGTAGATGTTGGTGTCATTTTTCTCTGCACTTGTTAGAAGAGGCCATGGCTGCAGCACAGAGGCCAATCCTGTCCTTTTGTGTGACTCCGGAAAAGGGCAGGGAATCAGGAGAAGTTGTGGTTGCTGCTGGAACCCAGGAAGGCATTACAGCAGCATGAGAAAGCAGATATTTATGATCAAGAGAAATGGTAATACTTTTGTTTGTGAGGATATAAATAAGTTCGTTTTGGATGGGCTGCAGGACCTGGCAACATTCCTTGAACAGATTGGGTGCCTGAAATATCTGCAAGTGTTTGAGGAACAAGATGTTGACCTGCGGATCTTCCTGACCCTTACAGAGAGTGATCTGAAGGAAATAGGCATCACGTGAGTGTCTGTCATATTGTTCTCATCTTTCCCCTTACAAGCTATGCACAGCCTGGTCACGAAAGTTTAGCTGGTGAGTGCTGCTCTCTTCTGGCTGCCTCCATGCAATTTTGATACCCCGTAGTTCTTGGCTGTAGCACACTCCTGGTATTTACAGAATCACAGAATGTGCCGAATTGGAAGGGATGCATAAGGATCATTGAGTCCTACCCTTAACCCTGCACAAGACCATCCCCAGAAGTCACACCATGTGCCTGAGAGGATCATCCAAACTCTTCTTGAACTCAGCCTTGGTGCTGTGCCCACTGGCTTGGGGAGCCTGTTCAGTGCCTAGCCACCCTCTGGGGGAAGAACCGTTTCCTGAGATCCAACCTGACCCTACCCTGACACAACTCCAGGCCATTCCCTGGGTTCTGTCCCTGGTCACCCTGGCCAGAGACCAGTGCCTATCCCTTCTCTGCCCCTCCCAAGGAGTTGTAAGTGCAATGAGGTTTCCCTTCATTCTGCCTTTGGGCCTAGAGACAGGTGGTGCAGGGCTTGATCTCTGCAGGTTTCCACTCTCCCCCCAGGCTGTTTGGACCCAAGAGGAAAATGACCTCTGCCATTGCCCGGTGGCACAGCAGCGCTCGGCCACCCAGTGATGCGCTCGAACTGGCCTACGCAGATCGGCTGGAGGCTGAGATGCAGGAACTGGCCATTCAGCTGCACAAGGTGAGGCTTCTCTGAGCTTCTCAGGCCCTCTCACACTGCAGGAAGTGATTGGTGGTGTGTTTTTGCGTTGTGCTTCTTATGTCTTTTCCCTTACCCCAGGCCATAACTTTTAGTGGACACACTTGGTAAGGTAACACCACAGGTACAGCTTATCGACTCACAGATTGTGCTGAGCTGAAAGGGACCCATCAGAATCATCAAGTCCAACTCTTATCCCTACACAGAACACCCCAACAATCCCATCCATGTCCGTGATAGTGTTGTCCTAAAACTTCTTGAGCTCTGGCAGCCTTGGTGCTGTGACCACTGCCCTGGGGAGCCACTTCAGTGCTCAACCACCCTTGGAGAGAACCTTTCCCTGATACCTATTCTAAACCTCTCCTGACACAACTTCAGGCTATTTCCTTGAGTCCTCCTCATCCTCTGTGCTCCATGTTTGTGAAGCCTTTGTGTCTGTTTCCCATCCAGCTGAGAACTATAGGAGCCACGGGCAGGCAGTGAATCCCTACTCCTTTCCAGCAAGTCATTTTTACTGTGAAGTTGTGCAGCCATCACTGAACAGACTTGTGTTGGTTTGGGAAGTTTGGCCTAATATCATTGTAAATGGAGAGGAAGCGGGAATTGTAATTTTGGGGCTGGGCTTGGTATGGAGAGAACTTGTACTCAGTGTACAAGTCTTATCCTTCATTTGCAACTGGAAAGGAACCCTCTGGTTGCCTAAGCCATTAAAATTACTCCAGGGCCATGCCAGAGTGGCAGGGATGGGAGTGATGTACAGTACCTCCAAGCCAAATCCCCGGCTCTGCTCTGCTGCAGAGGTGTGAAGAGGTGGAGGTGATGAAGGGCCAGGTGTGCCAGGAGCAGAAGCTGCGTGCAGTGGCTGAGAGCTGCTTGATGGAGCGGGATGAGACCTGGAATGCCATCCAGTGCCAGGTCAGAGAGACTCAGGCCATCACCAAGGATGCTGCAGTCCTGCTGGATAAGATCAAGTAAGTGATTCCCAGGAAATGACATTGAGGCTACTGGGAAATGGGATTTGGGGTCATATTGACAGTCTTACAGGTGATGCTCAGGATACGGCAGGAATGCTCACCTGGCACCCGAGCACATTTTGCATCCTGCCTGACTTTCCCTGTGGTGGAAAGCCACAACCATGGGAGCAGATATGAAGCCCTAGTCACATGCATGAGCTGTAAGTCACCTGACTTTTTAGGGGTGCTGAGCTTTTTCAACTAGAAGGAACCAAAAAGCTGAGGGCTTTGTGCTTACACAGCACATACCTTTGTGAATCAGGTGAATGCAGGAAGAAGTTTCTAACTTCCAAACCCTGTTAGAGGTTTCACAGTGTCTTGCCCTGGCTAGTGAAGAATACTTTCCTTGCAAGTCTTGACACCCAGCAGAAAATCCTGCCCAGTCCACCCACACCTCCTGAGACACCTTTTATTGCCTTTGTGGTGTTTTTCTCTCAGCCCCACATAGACTGCTGTCACAGGCCCTGTTCTGTCCACTGATAGAACAGACACATCCTTGACAGTGGCATTAATTCTGCTGCTTATGGACTTCAGCCCAACAGGGAATAGGGTGTACTGGCTGAGCTGGGACTGGATCCAGAAGAACAGCAGAGCAATATTCCCAGCTACAAGAGGCAGAGCTTGCCTTTTTCCTGACACAGGAGCTGAGGCTGCCTGGTAGAAGCGCACTGCCATGCTCTGAGGATACAGTGCTGGAATTGATGGGATGCTGATGACAGAGAACTTTTGTGCCTTTCTGATTCCTGTCCTGAGGTTCCTTCCTTTGCCCATGAGAAAGCTAGAATCAGGCTTGGTTCACACCCACAAGGCACAGCCACTGGCTTGGGCTTCCTCCTGCTCATCCTGGCCCCTCCTTCTCTTGTCCTCCCTTAGCTCCTCTGTGAATGGGGCAGAAATTGCTGTGGATGGAGATGGGGTGTAGTGATGAGCACCCTGAGTTTTGACTGGGGCATGTCTTCCTCTTCCCGCGAAGGATTGAGGAGCAGTTTGTCATCCAGGGCCTTAGAGGTCGTCCCTGGGCGCCCCACACAGATGGCATGAGCACACAGACTGTTGTTTCCAGGAGGCTCCCTGTGCCCTGCTGATGGGCTGTGTCTTGTTTGGCAGGAGCTGTCAGGCAGAGCTGTCCTCCCGGCTAATCCCAGAGCGAGTGGGCAGCACAGTGCTGGACAGCAGAGAGAGCCAGCCACCTGGTGAGCGCCCAGGTGAGGAACATCTCAAACTGCAGAGATGGGTGCAAGGAACGGGGAACAGGAGACCCTAGAGCCAGCCTCATGCTTGTCTTTCCTTGCTGAAATGATGAAGTCAGAGAGTTGGAAATGGATGAACAGCCAAACCCTTGCATTGATTGTAAAAAGTGCTCAGGGGAGGTATTTAAAGCACTTGGGGTGTTTGGAGTTTAGATGCAGCAGAGTTTTACAGCAACTTTTGGTTCTCAGCAAGTGGGAAGTTTTGGGGTCTGGCAGGTGCTTGTGGATAGAAATGCAGAACTGTAGGACAGATGTTCAGTGACAGCACTGCTTCATTGGCCTGTGGCTGCACCTCAGGTGTGTCACCACACCTCACTGGAGCAGGGGCTGAAAAACAGAAGCTGTGGTTGGTTCCCTATCCCAGCTTGAGGGATTGTCCCATTCAGTTTGTGGGACAGACACCTGAACACCTGGATAGGCCTGGCCAGCATCTCCTTATCCCAAGGAGTTAGCAAGTGATCCCTGGCCATGTTCAGGGCCAGGCTGGATGGGGCTTTGAGCAACCTGACCTGCTTACGGCAGGTGGATGGAGTCTTTAAGATCCCTTGAGGGAAATGGTCTTTAAGATCCCTTCCAACCCAAACCAGTCTGTGATTCTGTGGTCCTGCTGCCTGGGACATGCTTTTTTCTGCTCTTTGCTTCCTCTTTTAAAAGTGGGACTTAGATCTTGTTGAATTCTGTCCACTACACTTAATCTCCGAGATTTTTAAATATTACCCAACCAGTATAAAACCATAAATTCCAAAGTAGAATTGCCAGGAAACCCCCTCAGTTTGACATGGGCAGTTTTAACTCTCTTCCCATGTGACTCAAAACCACAAACTGGAGCTAATTTGGGTGTGGATGTTTTCCAGCAACATCAACTGCTTGTCTCTGCTCTGTCACAGAGAGAATGCAGATGCATTAACCGTGTGGTTCCTGTCCTTGCAGTGCTGGAAGGGTGGCCACCTTCTCTGAAGTCCCTGAGTCTGTCTGAGCTGTCAGCTGTGCTGGAGGAATGTGTGGGAGAGATGGGTAAGGAGGACCATGATGGGACTGTTGTGCCCAGGGGCTGGGTGGGTTTCTGATGGCTTGGAATTGAGAGGGACCCAACAATCCCCCCTCTTTCTGGGAAGTCTCCAGGCTCTGTAGTTCGTGCAGGAATTTTCTTGCACTTATATTCACTGCAGATCTTGGGTTCTGGCTCATCCTCTGCTGACAGGCCCAGGCTGAGAGACAGGGCATGTGTAGCCCCTGCATCTCCTGGCCAGTGGTGAGAGCTGCTTGGGAAGTGGTTCCCAAAGCCTGTGTCTTATTCTCCTGTTGACAGACCACAGACTGAGAGCAGAGGCACCCTGTTTCAGGAATGCTGGAAGCTGCAAGGGGAGCAGGCAGGCAGTACAGCAGTGGCTGAGTGCGGCCTCTTTTTTCCCTGCTCCCTCCCCTGCTCCTAATGCTGATTTTTCCCTTTGATTTGTCCTCAGGAAAAGCTCTGCAGACTGTGACTCAAAACCTCCAAAGGCTCCAAGTGCCGGGGCAGAGCAGGCAGACCTGGCTAGAGCCATAACGAAGCAGAAGGGTAAGTGGAAGCTAATGCCATCCATCCACGGGGACAGGCTGTGGCACTGAGGGACATCACCCCTCACTGCCAGTCTCAGCCACCTGCATATCCCCAGTGTTCCCTCATAGCACAGACACCAGGGTTGGGCTCTCACTAGTCCTTACATGTCCTCTGGTTGGATTTCCCTTTGGAAAACCCTTTGTCCGCTTGTCTCTCTGTCCCACTGAGGAGTGACTGTCTTCTTTTTCCTGGTGGCTGAAGGAATACTGACGTCGGGTGATTGTTCCACCTGGAAGCTGAGCGTGCCTGGGAGAGTGAGCACGAGGGCTGTGCGAGCAGCATCGCAGCTCTGATGAGTGCCACTGCAGCTGGCAGGGCTTGGAAGGTCTCGGCCACCAGAGAATACGCATGGGAATACAAGGGACAGCAGAAGAGGACAACCAGCAGCTCTCTGGGCATGGCTGCTGTTTGGGTTTTCAGGATCTTTGTTCACACCAGAAGGTTTGGGTTAGGAGGAGAAGCTCTGAACCCAGAAGTTTTATCTGCCTTAAGCTTCCTGCAATCATTGTTGTTCAGGTCTGTGTGGTGTTAGAAAGTTGACAGTTACACGCAGCAATCATTTAATTTTCCTTTTCTGCATCCCAGCCTCCCCACAGCCTCTGAAACACATTCCTGGCTCCTCCTGTGCCATGTGGATTGGCACAGAAGATGTATCTGAGGCTGTAAAGGAAGGCAGGTTGTTGTGAAGGAGTGAAGTGAGTGGAGTTTGTAATGTTTGGCTCTTTGAACTGCAGTGAAGCTCATGCAGCCCTGTTCCTAGTTGGAATGTCTGCTTTACTGCCATCCCAGATCTGGGCTTCAAAGCTTCTTCCTCCAGCCAGCCCACCCTGGTTCTCTTCAGATGCTTGCCCTCCTCAGGGGTTGCCTGTGATCACATGTTGTAGTTCAGAAATTAAATTCCCTGATGTAGTGCTCCTACTGAAACACTCAGAACCACTTATTCCCTCCCCGTGCGGTGGTATGGAGAGAAGAATAGGAAGCGCAAAGGGGAAAGATGAAGGGTTGAGATAAGAGCAATTTGCTGGAAACAGCAATGAGATAAGAAAATGAACAGTAACAATAACAGGGTACAAGAGAGGTGAACAATTCTTACTCCCCTGACTGAAAGGCACCCCTTTTCCCCAGCCCCTCTGTATGGCAGGAGGTAGTACAGAATAACCCCCTAGTCCTGGTCATGGCGCTCCTGGCTACTGCAAAAATTAACCCTGTCCTGGTTCACCTTAGTCCATTCCCAAAAGCTTGTTTTTGTGGTAAATGCTTTGTAGCACAGACTGTTGGTCTGGTTTGTCTGTGCCAAGATCCCAGCACTGCCAGTGGCTGCAAGGTGAATGTTCCCCTGGAAAGATATGAGAGAGAAGGAAGACCTTGGGCCTACTGAGCCTCCCATGCCTCTGGCAAGCAGCAGAATGCCAGGGCAGCAGAGTGGGAACTGAAGGATAGCTCTGTCCCAATGGCAGATGGGCACAAGAAATCACATCCCAGATGGATCTGTGGTGCACAGCTTTGATCCTGACCACTGCCTGCCTTTGATTCCAGGCTTTAGTGTTTGGAAATAGTTCTGCCAGGCCATTCTTGTGTGGGCAGTGCAGGAAGAGGTCCCGTCTCTGGGAGCTGGGCCACAGATGGCTCTGATGACAGGGACCTTGGTATAAAGTAAGTTTCCAACAACTCATTTATTACTGACTCTAGGCGGGGCGGGGGGAGGAGGGTCAGTAAACCAATCAAAAGCAATCGTCACCTGTGAGTGATCGCCTTCATGAGTTGGTAAAAGTCTCTTGAGGAAGAGGATGAAACTGTGTGTTCCTCTGATTTTTGGACCTTGATCACAGATGCCAAAAAACAAAAATCCATTCTGGCTCCGTACTTTGAGCTGGTTATCCCTTCTGATGAGCTGCGCAAGAAGTCCCTTTGGGCAGGGTTGAGAGCAAATCTGCCTGTGTAACATCTAGTCTAACTGGGGGGTCTGTGCCTCCTGGGACAGCCTCAGGACACCCACTGTCACCAACTAGATAGGTATGACCCTCTCTGATGTGTCCCTGCCCCTCTGGCAGCTCCTGTGTATTGGGGGTGCTGCCTTCTGCTTGTGTTTAAAACTCACCACAGCACACTACTTTTTCATCTTTAGCAAATGCCACAGTGCACATGGGCAGACAGTGCCAGCTGCAGGACAAGGCTGCAGGAGCTTCACCCTGAAGAATAATGACAAGGTGGAGCTAACTCTCCTAAGGCAGCATCCCTGGAAATTCCTCAGAATATGGAGGCTGTTGTGGGAAGAGTGTTCTGGATTTTGTCCCTCATCCCCTGTCACCCAAGGAATGGTGGCGAGTCCCAAGGCCTCCCTAGCCTTTGCAGTGCCTCTCGTTGCACTAGTGCAAGTTTATCAGTGCTGTGTCCCTTGAATTTAAGGCAAAACCACTCAAAAAACTCCAGGGAAGGGGCCTGGGAGCCCGTGGTGAGCAAGGGAAGCCCTGGCTCAACAGTGCCTTCAGAACTGGGTGGGCTGTGCTGGACATGACTGTCAGGAGACTACACATTTGGGTCTGGCTTTGCCCAATCTTAGGGTGGAAAAAGGAGGTTTGTAGGGGTTAAGATGGTACATCCAGTAGGTTGTGGTGCTTGGGAGCCTGTGAGAAGGAGAGATGGCAGTGTGTGTATGAAGGAAGAGGCCCCAGAAAAGGTGCTTTAGGAGGCCAGCTGTAAAGGCTTCAAGGGGTGTGAAAGCAGACAAGGAGGACATTGGGGAGGGAATTTTCTATGAAGTGTTTCCCTGAGGAGGCAATTCCTTAAAGAGAGGATGTTAACCAGCATTCTTTGCTGCCAGGCTGGCTGTGCAGGCATCAGGGAGCCTGGTACTAACCTAAGGTAAGCTGTCTGAGGAAAATAGTATTTGCTGACTTGGATAAAAGCAAAACTTGATTAAAAAAACCTGAGAACCTGTTGGTGGTGTATGGGTATCTCTGGAGGGAGCTGGATAAAGGAATCATGAATAAGCTCTGTGATTTATTTACAACCATGGGGAATGCATACAGTGCTTTATAGCTTCCTCTCCCAGGTTGTTGCAGGCTCGGGGGACTGGGAATGCATCATCCCTGGCTTCCCAACCCTGCCTGGCCCCTTAGAGGTGCCACCTTCGCAGCACTACATAGGTGGGTGATGTGGGAATCCACTGGAACCACAAAGCACCCAGCAAAGAGTGGCAAATCAGTACCTGTGGATCTCTTGAGGTGAGTCCAGAGGAGGCCACAGATTGCTCCAAGGGCTGGAGCCTCTCTGCTCTGGAGACAGACTGGGGGTGTTCACCTGGAGGAGAGAAGGCCCCAGGGAGACCTGAGAGCCTCTTCCAGAGCCTAAAGGGGCTCCAGGAGAGCTGGAGAGGGACTTGGGACAGGACAAGGGGGAATGGCTTCCCACTGCCAGAGGGCAGGGTTAGCTGGGGTATTGGAAAGAAATTCTTCCCTGTGAAGGTGGGCAGGCCCTGGCGTGGGTTACCCAGAGAAGTTGTGGCTACCCCATCTCTGGAAGTGTCCAAGGCCAGGTTGGACAGGTCTTGGAACAATCTAGGGTAGTGGAGGGGGTGGACTGAGATGAACTTTAATGTCCATTCCAACCCAAACCATTCTGGGTTTCATCTCTGGGTGCTGAAGAGCCATTTTTCTCAGTCAGAGCAGACAAAAGCAGCAGGCTCTGCTTGCTGAAAAAAACCTCATTTATTTACATCTGAAAAGAAACTTAACGTGTATAATGGTCTCACAGGGGCTACACTGATCCAGGACAACTCCTGTGTGACTCCAGCCTGGCACAGCTTCTTTGCTTGGTGTGCTTGAGGCAGCCCCTCCGTGAGACACTGCAAGAGACTACACCAGCCTGTCAGGGAAGGGGCAGGAGCTGGAGAACCCCCTATGTCCATGTGCATGTTCTGGAGAGTCCCAGCTGCTTCCTCCAGCCCCGAGCAGACTTTTTTGCAAGAGAAAGGAAGGAACATGTCATAGAAGCAAGCACTTGGGAGCATGTCTGTCCTGTGCCTGAGGGTAAGAGCAAGGAGCCAGAGTGATGGTGGTGACTGTAGCTGCTCCTGGCTCTCCCGGGGCCAGGACAGATCCCGGAAGCCAGGCATGTGCTGCCCTGCTGAAGCCACTCTGCCTCAGAGTTGTTGCTGCTCCTGGGCTTCACAGGCTGCTTGGCAAGGGTAGGTTGATGCTTTGATGCCTCACTGGAAAGTAAACTTCCTGAATCACAGCCTTTTGCCAGCAAAACAGTTCCTGAGCTGAGCATGGCTCCTGTTTGGGCCCACCCAGCTCTTTGCTAGCAGAGGAGGAGGTGGTTGGGCTGGATGCTGGACCTGGGATGCAGAAAGTTGGGCTTGGCTCCAGCAAGCTGATACTCTCAAATCCATCACTCCTATGTGACTTGGAGTCTCCGTCCTTGGCTCTGCCCAGAGCAATGGGGGACCTGCTGCAGAAGGGGCTCAGAGAGGAGCAACCAAGCAGGTTGTGCAGCTGAAGAGCAGCAGGGATGATGAGACAGGTGCTGATGCCATGTTGTGTGTCCATAATGAGGGTGCAGAGAAGGTGCAGAAGCAGCAGCTTACTGTGAAGAGCTTTAGAGGATGTCTGGGAGTTATCAGGGTGCTGGTGAGATGGTCCTTGGGTAGGACAAGGAGCGGAGGACAAGGATGCCTGTCCTCACGGATTGGTGCAGCAGGAGGGTTTGGGCAGCAGGGCAGCAGGTCCATGAAGCAGTGCCAGGCTGAGCAGAGTCTCCCATTTCCACTGCTGAAGGCCAAGTTCTCTCCAACTGCTCTCCCATGGGGTAGGTGTGGGCAGGCAGGGGGTTTCGCTGCACATGGCTGGTGGATGCTGGCAGGGGTTGCTGATGGTATATAGGTGGTGGTAGGAAACAGGAGGCACTGCCCACACAGCCCCCAAGCCCAGGCAAGGTGAGGCCCTGCTGAGGGGACAGTGATGAGTCTCGGGTACACACCCTTGGATCCCAGTGGAGGGATATCCCTTCCAGCAGCTCCAGTGTGGCACAGCCAGGCACATGTCCCAACCTGGACATCCCAGGGTGGGCACTGCTCAGCACAGCTTCCCACAGCACCCCACCCTGCAGCTGGGCCCCTGTGCCCATCACGGGCAGCAGCTGCCCTGCCCTGGCTCTGTGGGGCAGTCTCTGCATCACTGGGCACAACAGAGCACTGGGTGGTCAAGCTTCAAGAGGTGCCACTTCTTCTTCATCTCAGACTTGACCTGGCATGAAGGGGAGAAGGGGGGCTCATCCCTGGTCATGCCCTCCCTGCAGGCACAAGATGGGATTGGAAAGGTGGGCAGGAGATGCTGTGGCAGGTACGTACCTCCTTGTTGGCAAAGCAGTACAGCACAGCCACCAGGAAACCCTGGAGGGAGAGCAGGGAGTGAGCCCCCATTGCTATCCCTCTCCTTGGTCTGGGATGGGCTTAGTCTATCCTCAGATCATTTTTGGGTGCTTTTAGGGCTGAGGTCCCCCTGCCACTGCTGCCTCAGAGTGCACAGGAGGCACCACCACCCACTCTACACCAGGACAGAGGGAGGAAGAGATGGTGTCCTCCTCCCCATGGAAGTACTACAGGGAGAGTGAGCTGGAAGAGCCTCCCCAGTTCTTGCTCCATGATGTGCTCAGAACAAGGTACATGTCACACTCTTGGCTCACCTGGAAGGAGTTGAGGAAGAGGGTGAAGAACACCTTGATGTAGCGCAGGATGCCTGTGGTTTGCTCATCAGTGGCAAAGATGAAGACAACCTCATGGATCCCAAAAAGGGGGATGAGGGTGAGAGTGGCTTTGGCCAACCTGAAAGAGTGTAAGGGGACCCTAAATCTCCTAGTTAGTGTCAGGATGGTCGCTTAAGGATGTGCAGGGTGGAGGAGCAGAGTGGGGACAGATGGGGTGGGGCGTGGATGTGGTGTTATCCCAGGACCAGGGATGACCTGTGACTGGCCACCCTCTCCCTCCCAGCTCACCGCAGCTTGTAGTCAGCGCAGTGCTGGTTGGCTCGGAGCTTGGCCAGGATCACCTTGAGGATCCGCATGAAGATGAGCAAGTTGATCTGGGGAGGGGGAAACAGTGCAGGGGCATAGAGAGCACAGCATCCCCACCCTGCGCAGCCCAGCCTGGCCATGATATGCACCCTCAAGGCCTGCAGGAGATGACACACCCTGTACTGCCAAGGCTGCTGCTGCCTCTCCTCCCAGCCATCCCAAAATCCTGGCTAGGACCCATCAGAAACCACCCCAAGCCCTTTACTCTGGGGTTCAACACCTCCCTTCCTGCACAGACCCCTGGAGCCTGGAGGTTGGCAAATTGCTGTTAAAAAAAAACGAATCACATGCATTTAGCTGACCCTTGGAGGCCAAAATTCCCTCCTGGACTCTTCCCCAAGGGATCACAGCCTTGCCCTGGCTGGAAGCCAGGGGCTGAGCTGCTGTTGTCCAAAAAAGCTACATAGCTGACAGGTGTCCCCTACCAGGGAGGCAAGCAGAATGGGGATGCGGATGATCCACCAGTAAGCCATATTTTCGTTCAATGTCCAGCACCTGCCCAGGGAGACAGCAGCATCATCACCCATTGCCAGGGGTGCAGGATGAGGCCAAGGGCTTTCCAGTCCCAGCCAGGGACCCTCAGCGGCCTCTATCCAGTCCCAGCTGGGGGATGAGCATCCATGAGGGATCCCATCCATCTCCACTCACTCTGCATTCTCCTTCAGGTACTTGGCAGCTATCCAGGGCACCACAAACACCACAGGGGTCCCTGCAAGTCACAGAGCAAACCCTATAAAACCAAGCACCCTTCTGAGCTGAAAAAACAACCCTGTGGTGGGGGCACTGTGGGGACACCCAGGTTCAGCAGAGCCCCCACCCCAAACCTTCTGTGGCTGCTTTGGACCATGGGGCCCCCCAACAATGTGTACTGTCCCCCTCCCCACCGCACAGCCGGGTGGCCCCTACCCCAGCCCAGGTAGAGGTAGAGCCTGTAGTAATTCTTCTCTGAGAACACGGCCCCGATGAGCAGCTTGTAGAGGTAGACAGCTTCCACCAGGAACCAGTAGTGGTTGGCCAGGATGCAGTACTGCATCAGCACCTGTGCTGCCCGGCACCCCAGTGCTGCCTGCCACAGGAGAGCCATCATGGGGCTGACTGTGTGCCCACCCACAGGGGCATGGGCACCCCAGGAGCTCATCCATCAGGTGTATGGTATTATATAGCCACCCCAATAGCTCACGCATGGGGACATGGAAACGCCAAGAGCAGACCCAGAGGGTGTCCGGTGTTTTACTGGCACCCCAAGAGCTCATCCATGGGGGCACAGAAGCCCCTTGCTGCTCACCAGAGGGACCCTAGCAACCCAAATCTCACCCATCAGATACATGGTACTGCACAGGCACCCCAAACACTCTGAGAGCTCATCCACAGGGTGCCCAGTCACCTCAGGAACTCATGCCTCAGGTGCAGGGCACTGCACAGGCCCAATCTCACTCATCAGGTGCACAGCTACCCCAACGCCTCATCCATCAGGTGCATGGGCAGCACCAGCACCCCAAGAGCTCACCCACCAACATGGGGCTGCACAAGCACTGACACCCTTCCCCGAGGGGAGGATCCCCACCCCACCTTTAGCCCACCATCGAACAGGGTCACCCTGGGGCAGCACTTGCCTCGTGGCTCAGCAGAGCCTCCCAGTCAGCCACCTGAACCAGCTCCACACTCCAGCGCCGCTCCAGCAGCGCATCCTTCACCATCACCGAGGTCGCCCGCAGCCCAAAGGAGGCAAAGAGGTTGGCATGGATGTAGTTCCTGGTGCAACGGAGGTTCCTGCCAAGTACCAGGTGTCAGGCAGGGCACCCCTGGGCTCAGCTGTCAGCAGCTGGGAGGGACCAGGGGCAGGGCTGCATCCCCCCTGCACTCCTACCTGAAGACTGTGAGGACAAGCAGGGCAGAGATGAGGGTGAGGAGCGACAGCGAATACCCCACAGTGTAGAGCACCTTGAAGCTCACCATCAGCCTGCGGGCACCCTCCTGCAGGTGAGCACAGCACCTGTGAGCCCGGGCAGGAAGCACCTGGCGAGTGGTCAGGGTGCCTGTCCATCCCTGCCCGGTGCCCGGGCCAGGGTCTCACCTCCTCAGCGGTGGCCTCCATCTCCTCCTCACACTGTGAGTAGTCTCTCCAAGGCTGGCTATTGTTCACTGTCACCCACTGCCCGTCGGCACCACACCTGCGACTCACTAGTCCATGTTTCACTGTGGATACAAAGCACTAGCATGTTCCCCTTGGGCTTCCCCAAACCCCTCTCCTGGGATGATAGGTCAGACCCTGCTCCACCCCAAAGACCCTCTTCCAGGGCAGGCATGAACAGGGCATGTACTGGCTCTGCTCAGTGCCCCTTACTCCAAGTCTGCTTGTGGGTCTCTCTTCCCCTATCATCAGGCAGGAGGGGAACTCTGAGAGCCTCTACCCCCCAGTATGACTCAGCTCTGGCTTCCAGCCTTGGGATGGCTGAAGGGCATCCTCACCTTTCTCAAACCAGGGCAGGTAGAAAGGGCAGGAGACATTGACAGCAGTGCCGGGGCTCCCGTCGGGCCAGCAAGCATACATGTCAAATGTCCGATTGCAGAACAGCCCTTCCAATGGCAGCAAGGGAGCAAAAGTGGATGGTCAGATGGTGGTGGCACAGCCGCATCCAGCTCTGCCATCCCAGCACCTCTGAGGGAGGTGGTGTCACTCTGAATGGGCTGTGGTACCCCACACCAGCCTTGGACCCCACCCCGTGCATTCCAGTTCTGGGCATGCCATTTGAGATACGGAGATCCTTGTTAGTCCCCCAGTCCATAGGGGTGAGCAGTGCAGAGGATGCTGGAGGAGGGATAAAATCCAGCCCTGGCTCTGTGTACCCTGTGTCTGAGCCCAAGCTGGCCTTGGCTGGGTACCTGCTGGGTAGGGCTCGCTTGCCATCCTCCTCAGACACTCATCACGGTACCGCAGCCACTCCTTGAAGGTCTTCTCTAGCACCTTGGCCCTGCTGTGCTGCAAGCCCAGAGCCATGTCAGAGCCTCCTGCCCCACAACCTGCATCCCTCCGTGTGTGCTGTATCCTTGGGATGGGCAGGGACACAGTACAGAGCCAGAATGGAGCCCATTCGCCATAGGTCAGAGACTGGCAGTGCCACACCCACTGCCCCATGGCCCCAGCTTGGCCCTCACCGGCACGGAGGAGAATAGACACATCCAGGCAAGCTGGACAATGCTCCAAAGGTATCCAGATCCAAGCACGTTCCTCATGGCTGCTCTCACCAGCCTGCAACCAGTGCTCCCAGTGGTAAGGTGCGTCTCAGGCTGAGCTGGGGACCCGGATCCTGAGTGAGAGGTGGAGGAATGAGCAGGGCTTGCTCTGCCAGGCACCCACACTGGTGTGGAGGAGATGTGCTTCTCGAGGCAGCAGAGAAGATCCTGGGCATGTCCTGGGCTGCCACTGCCCCGGGTCACTGCCCTGCTGGAGCCAAAACCTCGGGGAGTGCTGGGCAGAGCTGCGGGGGTGTAACTGGATCACACCTCTTGGATGAGCCTTACCAGCTTCCATCCCCCGCTGCCGGGCCCGGGCTGCGATAGTGAAGTCGGAGGGGAGCAAAAGCTACTATGACAGCCGACCACCATCCCTACGGGTGGCTGGCACCCATGGGTGACCTGGGAAGGGACCAGAGCTCCAGGCTCAGGAGGCAGGGAGTCCTGTCCAGGGATCCCCTGGGACACCCTTGCCTCGCTGCCTGCCAAGGGGTGAGACCCCCCAAACCAGCCGCGCCCATCTCTTCCCGCCCTGATCCGGCTCGCAGAGACCCCTCACGACCCAGTCGGGGGACTCGGGAGCAGGAGCAACCCGGTACCCACCGGTCCTCCCGCGGCTCCCCATCCCCCCAGGCTGGACGACCCCAGCCCAGGCTGCCGCTTCCAGCACTGATCCCAGCTATGTGCCCTCCGGGGATCGCCAGCAGATCCCACTCGGTGTCCGCGGGGGTCCCGGTGCTTCGCCGGGGTTGCACCGCTTCCTCCGCCCGCTTACCCGGCTCCGCGGTGCCGGCAGCCCGGGCAGCTACCGGGGGTGTTACGGTGCTCCCAGTATTCCTGGTGCTCCCAGTATCACTGGCAGCCCCGCAGCTCCGGCGTTACGGTATTCCGGCAGCGCCAGTGTTGGGGTGTTCTCGGTGTTTCTGGTAGCCCTGCAGCCTCGGTATTCCCGTTGTTCCCAGAGTTCTCGATATTCCTGGTGTTCCCGGTGTTACGAGCAGTTCCCATTCCGCGAGGGGAACGCGATGGCGATCGAGAGGCGCCTGCGGCGGAGCCGCCTCCTGCCAGCGTCGTGCCCCGACGGGAGGGGGGGGCTCCGGGGGAGTTTCGGGGGGTTTAGAGGGGAGTCTGGGGGACGGCACCATCCCTGGCGGCTCGGGCCGCCTCGATGGGATTCGGGTGGTCCCGGTGCCTCTGCCCCAGTGCCTAGGAGCTCCAGCTCCCTGGGGATCAGGAGGCTCGGCGGACAATACTGGATCCAGCACAGGGAAATAGTCCATGGGTCCCATCATCCATCTAGGGCAGGGACAAGCTGCGGGACAAGCCGAGTGGTCCTGGTCACACTCTCTCCCCACATCCTGGCAGTGGGGAGGGAGTGAGTCTGTGCTGACCCACCACCATGGGCAGAGCTGGACAAGGTGATTTTCCATCAGTGGAGCAGGTGGGAGAGGTTCCTCAAGGGACCCCCCCAAATAACAGCAGCAGAGCACTTCTGGTGCTTGCCCTGCCCTGCAGCAGAATGCCACATTCGTACCCCAAAACTGCCTAAAAGCACCAGAAAATGCATTTTTTTTGAAAAAAATAATGCTGTTTGCCTCAAAACTGCTGCAGTGGGTTCAGAGCAGACACATAAATCAAGGATGAGGAGTCACATCTGTTGCTCCAGCAATGAGTGGTGTCTGGTTATTCCAAGTGACAACCCATTTTGGAGCAGCCCAGGGTAATGATTTCCTGTTTTGGGGGAAAATGAGCCCTCAGGTACCTCTCTCAGTCCAAGCCAGTACTGGGGTGTTTGCTCATTAGCAGATTATACACTTCAGACAAGGGTCTGGAGTGCCAGAGCAAAGGTGAATGGCTTCCCACTGACAGAGATCAGGGAGGGGATACTGGATATAAATTCTTCCCTGTGAGGGTGGGCAGGCCCTGGCACAGGTTGGGCAGAGAAGCTGTGGCTGCCTCATCCCTGGAAGTGTCCAAGGGCAGGTTGGACAGGGCTTGGAGCAACCTGGGCTGGTGGAAGGTGTTCCTGCCCATGGTAGGGAATGGGTGGTACAAGATGAGTTTTAAAGTCCCTTCCAACCCAAACCATTTCATGATTCTATGATAACATGGTTCTGCGACACTTATGGAGGATAATTCTAGCCATGCCCCCTTACCAGACCCAGACATCCTACATCTTCACCCCACAGAAGTCCCTGTGTGAATCCATCTAGTGCCAGCAGCAGCATGGAATGGGCTTATGTCATAGGGATGCTGGATTTGGAGGACAACCCAGGGCTGCAGCATGTTGGTACAATTTCCCAGAGGTGGATCACTGTCCTCCAGACCCTTCTAAATAGCACCCGGGCAGAGAATCCATCTGGATGGAATTTTCTCCCTGGTCCCTTGAATGGTGACATGAGGAACAAGCTGTTCCTCTCCATACTGATGAATTTTAGGCAGGATCTCCATAGCAACGTGCAGTGCTTGCAGCTCAGTCAGGGGCAGATCCTGATCCATGGGGTGCTGCAGAGCCACCTGTGGGCATGGGAGGGGACTGGGACAGCCCCCTGCTCTCCAAAAGCTGTTCTCCTGTTGGGGTGGGTTTGAGACACAGCTGACACCAAGGAGACACAAGTGATAAATTTATATGTTGAAGATAGAGTTCACCATTGGATCTGGGAAAATTGTCCTGGAACAGTCTCATGCATTGAAAGTGTTGGTGCCTCTAGGGTAACTTCAGAGCTGCAGGGGTGCTCAGAAAGGGAAGCGCATCTTCCAGTGTCCTCCAACACAGAATCATGGTTTGTTTATGTTGGAAAAGCCCTCTAAGATCACTGAGTCCAGCAATGCCAAGGCTAAACCACTAAACCACGTCCCCAAGTACCACATCCTCTTGCTTTTTTGTATACTTCCAGGGATGGTGACTCCACCACTGCTCTGGGAAGCCTATGCCAGCACCTGCCCACCCTTTCAGTGATGCAATTTTCCCAAATATCCAGTCTAAACCTGCCCTGGCACAACTTGAGACCATTTCCTCTGGTCATGTCACTTCTTACCTGAGAGAAAAATCAGTAGTCTTCACAAGCTAGACAATGAACCAGACAACCCCACAGGGCTAAATTCCTTCCCCAAGGACTGTTGCCAGCAGAAACACCTCCTGAAGGCATATTTCCCTTTCACTTGCTCTCCATACAGAAGCAATTTGCAGAACAGAAACGCTCATCAACATATCCTGAATTGTAATTATTCAGTGAGCTTCTCAGAAAAGCCTGTCTAAGCCAGTTACCAGGTAGAGAAATCCATCATTATGTGAATGCCCCCAAATCTCCTTCTGCAGGGCAGAGATTTGGGGTGAGTCTGTCCCCTTAGACAGAGCAACGGTGAAATGACCTGGGGCCACTGAGTCACTCTGGCATCACTGCGGAGCTGGACCATCACAACTCACCTCCAGACTTCTGCTTTGAGGCTTATTCCTGTAAATACTATGAAAAAATGAAATCTATTATGTGATTGAGCATTTGCCTGATGGCCACAGTCTGTTACCATATGGTTATAAAATCAGCTTTTCATGATAATGTCAACCTGTCCATAGCCAGAAACCAGGCAAACTGTTGCCATCCTACCCAATATGACCAGTTTTGTAGGGAATCAACTGCTTGGACATTTATTCCTGAAGAAATGCTGGTTTTAAAAGATACTGAGGGACAAAGGACTTTGGAGAGAGAGATGCTGTTTTGAGTAAAAAAAAACAAAAATCTTATGAGTCACGTCCTAAGAGGTACCTTGGAGGGTGCCCCCAGCCAGCACCTTGCAGGGGCCATATGAGACCTGGAGCTCTGAGCTTGGGGTTTTGCACAGTGTTTGCAGGATGGGAGCATCCATTTAAATTTCATTTCCATGCTGTTTCCATTCCCTCAGGTGATGACAGCCAGGGACCCCACTCCATCACACTGTTTCACTGCAAAGGTCAGCTCCAAGCTGCTGTTTCCACATCCCATGATCAGTGACTGTTCCCAGCTTATAAAGACACTCTTGGATTTGGCACTTACTCAGAGGCCTTCAGCAGCTGCGGGCTCCAGCAAGCCCCTGGGCACAAGGGCTGCAAGTCTGTGTTCAAAGCTCTTTGGTTTCCAGGATTCTCGCCTAATTCAAGCCCGAAGGTCGAAACGATAAGATCAAGAACTTCTCTGAACATCAACTATATTCACATCCTGCCCCAGGGCTGGACTCTTAGTACCCATCCTCTGCCGAAGGGCACTACTTACCCTTCCATATGTAAAGCCTTGAAGCATCCATGTTCCACCCCGGGGTTCACATAACCCCGACCAGGAATTTAAGGACAGATAAAGGGATGCATCTTTTATTTCGCCCCTTCCTATTAGGAGCCTGGTTGCAAATTCTCCCATTACCACCTCTTTAAGAAGAATTTGACCTGATCTCCACCCGGTTCTGGGGCCCCCAGCACAAGAAAAACCTGGCTGGAGTTGCTGGAGAGGTGAGTCCAGAGGAGGCCATGGAGATGCTCCAGGGCTGGAGCCCCTCTGCTCTGGAGCCAGGCTGGGAGAGCTGGGGGTGTTCACCTGGAGGAGAGAAGGCTCTGGGGAGACCTGAGAGCCCCTTCCAGAGCCTAAAGGGGCTCCAGGAGAGCTGGAGAGGGACTGGAGATAAGGGCCTGGAGTGACAGGGAAAGGGGGAATGGCTTCTCACTGACAGAGGACAGGGTTAGATGGGTAATTAGGAAGAAATTCTTCCGTCTGTGTGTGTATGGGAGGCCCTGGCACAGGGTGCCCAGAGAAGCTGTGGCTACCCCATCCCTGGTAGTGTCCAAGTTCAGGTTGGACAGGGCTTGGAGCAACCTGGGATAGTCGAAGGTGTTGCTGTCCAAGGTGGGGGATGGAATGAGATGACACTTAAGGTCCCTTCCAACCCAAACCGCTCTGGGATTTGGTGATCTATCACTTGCCTGTCTTTCTTCCTGTCCAGACTGGTTGGGTAGCTACATTCAGCATCTCACCTGCTGGTGTGGAAATAAAAGTGGTCAACACCTTCCTGCATGGGTGTGATCTATGAGGGGATGAGGATGAGCATGGGAATGGGGATGGAGCTGTGCTTTGTTTTGCACCCAGCTGCTTTCACAGACCCGTGGTGAAAATAAAGATGGCTTTTTGAAGCTGAAACACAGCCCTGAAGATGACTGATAAAAATCCGCTCTTCTCCTGATCCACAGAGAAAGTGAACCCAGAAGTTTCCTCCTGATGGGACAATATTAAATAAAATATATGGCCAGGGACTGTCCCCTGTGGCCACCACAGGGCCTAGACATAGCAATGACCTGTATCTTCATCTCCATCCCTGCTGATCCCTCTCCAGGAGAAACGACTAAATGTTGTTTAGCATAATCATCATTAAACTGGGCAGGGTCAGAGTTAACCCCCGGTGTAAATTACTGAAGGGCAGATTCATCACAACCTCCCACTGGCTATTTGTATGCTCATAGGGCTATAGCAATGCCTTGCTAGCTCAGGGGAGGAGGGAGGTTGATCCCTAGGATTTCCAAGGGGAAGTTGGGCAGTCTGGAAGACCTCTGCTGCTTACCAAAAGATGTTTCAAGCTGTTCTGAGAAAGAAAGGGCTCAGTCCTTTCTGTGAAGGCTCAGCCCATGCTGCTGCACCCCAGCTTCTCCCAGCCTAGGGGCATCTCCAGTCCTCTGTGCAAGCAGAGGAGAGAAGATGAACATCTCCTGTGGGATCTGTGACAGGAGGACCTCAGGGCACCCTCACCTTCTGGGAACAGATATGTTTCCTAAACCTTTGCCATCCTGTTTTGTAGAACTGAAGGATTAAGAAGTTGCCTTGTCTTGCAGTGGGTTGTGGGTCCTTCCCAGCCTTCTAGCTGTCCTAAATGTTGGATATTTGCCACCTTATGGCACTGTGTGATGGATAAAAATATATTTTTACCCTGAACTGTAATTGTCAGGACTCTGTTGTGCTCAGCAAAGCATTCAAGTCACTCAGACCTGCCAGGCGAGAGACGTGCTCTGCATTTCCCTCTTGCCAGAAGATCTGAAAAGGTTCCAAAAAAACTACCCCAAGGCTTCTAACTCCTGATGGTAGCATGGCTTAGAGCTGGGTAGTGTAGCTGCTGTACTCTGTCAAGGGTCAGGACAGTCCAGGGGGACTGACGGATGCTGGAAACCCAGCTACTGGAGGAGATGTCATGATGCATCTTCTCCAGCATTATTCCATGGGATTTGCCCGAAGCCCACGAGTTTGGGAGGTGCTGTATCACAGCACTCTTGGCTGTTTACCTTCAGCTTGCTGGGAAAGCTCTCTCCTTCCTCTCACTTAGGGAAAATGAAGTAAAAAAGCAACTCCCTGGTTTTGTCCTGGTTTTAGTAGCCAGGATCAGTTTGTCACTGTGTGGGTGTGTATTCTAAAGCCTCTATGCCATTTTTTTCCCATGAACTGCTCACAATGGCACATTAGCAGCTATTGTCTAAGACACACTACACCCCTCAGGCCACAAGCTGGGTGTTTAGAAACGTCCGTGAGATAAGGAATTCTCCTGTCTCCACGCCCACTTGAGGGGTCATATCTGCTAATGGGCCATTAGGGGTGCCAAAAATAGGCCATTGTTTATCTCACAAAGTAAATCACCCATTGTTTAAGTCTCCGCCCTGGGGGAGGGACTGGGCGGAGCCTCAGTGAATATAAGCTGTGGCTTTGGGCCTGGGAACTCTCTTCAGATTCAAAGGAGGACCAGAGCCGCGACTGTCACCAGATTGCAACCAGCAGGTACTTTGTTTTCTTCTTACTTTGAACTCAGGGTGGGAGGGCCACGTGGTGCTCAGCACAGAGTTGGTGAGCTCCACTCTGCTTGTGCCCCACTGTGCTGGGCTGTACATCTGGTGTTTTTTCGTGGCACAAACAAATTTTCTTTTCTGTTTCAGTGTATTTTTTGTGGTATTTTAATAAATTGTTATTCTGACTTGCAATCCCATTCTGAGTTGGATTCATTTCTCCTACTGGTTTAATTCTAAACCAGCACANCTCCTACTGGTTTAAATCTAAACCAGCACACATTTTGGCGCCCAACGTGGGGAATTGAGAAAAAAAAAAAAAGTCAGAATAACAATTTCATT
>VXAU01005979.1:5341-44779 GCA_013399695.1 Formicarius rufipectus
AATGCACATTAAAATACTCTTGAAAAAATTTACAATTCAAGTGCTCCAGTGTTAAGACAGATACACCAATGAGATAAAGGAGTAATTTAGTGTTATAAATTCTCAAAAATGTCTGCAGGAGGCCCAGGCAATAAAGGGCCCTGTGTAAGCATGAGTGCTAAATTAACAACTCTGTTTTGTTTTAATTTAGTTGCCAAATCTCCTCCTTTACTATGTTAAACTGGTTTCTAAATCACGAAATTCAACACATTTTTCCATAACATAGCTGTATGTTTTAGGAAACTTGTAACTATTCAATATGACTCAGTAAATATTCTAAAGCTTCTGCAGCCTTTTATTTTTTGAAAGATCATAAGAGAGTTTCAGAGTAAGAAATTTATTTTTCTTTTGGTAAGACTACTATTTGTCAGTTAACAATATCAGATTAGGTGCATGTACCATGATATTTATATTGCAAGAGGGGGATTATTATATCACTATAGAATGATGTGAGGAACACAACAGGTGTATTCATTCTTTGTAGATAACTGCTTCAGCCTCACTTCATATCAATTTATGCCTCCTTGTAGTATTGTTCATGGTAGATGAAACACAGTAACTAGGGATGACATTGTCTACACCCTTTAAGATTCCATGTACATCAAATACATTTTAGAATTGTATATATATCACAGTCCTTTTAAATCAATGGATTATAGCTAGATTAGACTATCACAGTAATATTTTGTTCTAAAATATGAACAAGTAACCATATCATATTAAATTTACTGTGTCACTGATCATAGCACTTATGGTTTTAAAGTTTATTATTTACACTATCCTTTACTGTTGGTGTCTTATCCCATTTTTACAATTTATTTGTGTACCTACTGTTTCTGTATACAATAACACTATTCTCAAGATGCAGCAAAATAAGTGGGCCATGGACATTAGATTCTATTGTCTTCTATTATGCCAATAATTTATCACTGTTGCCTTAGTCATTGGTTAAAATTCAATCTAAATTAGGCAAAAACTATTCCATGTTGGGTAGTTAACACAGTGGAAAACAATCATTTACTAAATTCGAAATCTTTCAACTTTGTCTCCATTCTAAAACATTCCACAAAGAACTCTCAGTTAAATACTCTGAAACAGGCTGATCTCAAATAATGCATAAGCACAATCTTGTTAACTTAACTTGTCATCCTTATATCTTCATACAAGTTTTCATTTCTGTTTCTTTTTGCTCTCCTTGGAGGTTTACTGTACAGTATGCCTTATTATCACTTCAATATTCCCATGTATAAACTATCTAAAGATGTCAATACATGTATTCATATGCTTCATTTTCCTGACTTATAAGAGCACAATAAAAACTGAAAAAAACCCAATATTTATTGGAAAACTTTTTGCCATAACAGAACATTCCAAAGAGTATGAGGTGATTATATAGGATTTAGATTATTTTTCCTAAATGATATTGCCTCTATAATGAATCGAAGAAATCACAGGGTAAAATATGTAGCTTTTAGTTTAGATTGAAATACATATTTTTATTCTTCTGGACACTGATGCTTGGTTCTTACTGTGTTGAATCTTCATGCTGTCATTCACTGTTCAGGATGCATGTCTTAAAGTTAGTCATGACTTGTTTCAGACAGAAGGAGCAAATTTGTCATACAGTTGCTCTGTAACTTGTAAACTGAGCAGAGATCTAAAGACACAGAGGCTCACCAATCCAACTGCCTTGAAGAGCCTTAAAAACAAAACAAAACAAAACAAAACAAAACAAAACAAAACAAAACAAAACAAAACAAAACAAAACAAAACAAAACAAAAACAAACAAACAAAACAAAAACAAAAACCAACCAACCAACCAAAACAAAACAAAAAACCAAAACAACAAAACTTTTATGCAACACTTCTATTTTGCAGGTGATTTGGGATTTTAGTTTGTTTTTCCTTTTTCCCCATGTGGATGATAAAACTTGCAAATAGAAAAGCCAGTATTACAAAAAAATTTAAATAAAGAGTTATTTAATAAAACTTTATAGCCACTTTTAACATCTAACAAATGACACAGTGTAAGACAGGCCCACAATAAACTGACTCAGTTCAAATATTCTTTGTCACCATTCCATCAGAAAACTATAGCTATTTCTATACCTTTGATTATTACATAAGGACTTATTTTCCTTTCCAGCTCCTATGAGAATGCCAGCTTGTAACCTTTCCAGATAGAGCAAACAAAGCACAGCTCGAAGTAAATTAAAGAGAATAGGAACAAACTACTGAGAAAAGAGACTTGGCGTATAATCCTCCAACTACCTTCTCACAGAATCATAGAACAACGAATTGGAAGGGACCTCAATGATCATCTGGTCCAACATTCTTCCATCCTGACCCCTATTTATTTTCAATCATCTTAAAACAGCAAAGAAAAAGGGCCAAATCCTGCTTTTATACTAGATATATTTCTCACTGTACTTTATCTGAAGGCAGAATTCAGGTCCTACTTTTTTACAGTAGAATCTATTGATATTTAATGTAGGACATCTTGTTTTCTCCTCAGGTCTTATTTCTCAAATTTAATCCAAATCAGTTTTATAAAAATGTCTAATCTTGTCTTCGATCCTTTCACATGAATGCCCTGGCTTTGACACTTTATCCCTATCTCAAGATGTTATTTTCATTGCCCATTTCTAAATTTTGTGTACATGATTTCTTTGCATCTTTTTCTTTACTTTCTAGTCAGTTTTTCTTGTCCTTCTTGTTCTCCTTCCAGCTGTCCTAGAAGTCCTCAGTACAATTCTCAAGGCTCCTCCTTGTGGAATTCCAAATGTCTAAATGTTCCTGCTTGTTACTGGTTAATTTTACCTGACAAAGTTTTTAGCTGCTTAGGATTGAAAAAGTTACTAAACAGTCATGCTTAAGTGTTAAAGCATCCATATTATGTTGTCCTTTTGTTAAATCTAATACGCAATTATTTTGTGTATTCAAAGCAAAAATAAACACAGGACATTTTCAATACTATATTTTTTTTAAAAATGGACTAAAGTGAAATTTTAAAAAATATATATCCTTATTTTCAGTGTTTCTTACATTTTTACCTCGTAAGCTCTTACAGAATTGCTAATTGATTTACAAAGGCAATAAGAAATAAGTCAATAGTTTGTACATTCTACTAAAATAATGGTTAAGTAACATTCTATAATTATTTTTAGGCATTTAATTTTTTTAAAATATGTGTGTTTATGTATTATTTTCTTCTGCAAACAAGCTTTTCTACACATCTAGAGAAGACAAGTAAGGAAGCCTCAGATTTCTGAGGTTTGTGGTACAGTAATTTCAAAGACACATTCCTTCTATCAGTAGATACCACCAATTGCTGTAACTGATGTTCCACCCATTCTACCAGCTCAATTTCTCAGACAATGGATAATTAGCTAGACTTTTCTGCTGGATTATTATTTCTGTCTTTTGAGGCATCTCATGATATAATGGATAAAATGTCATTAATAATGAGGTATTGTGTTACTGAAAATTACATCATGAAACTTTAAAGTGTATTGTTCTGTGTCTTTAAAAAAAGGAAAGAGCTTTTGTGCATTAGTGGTCTCAGTTATGTTTCATCTCTTCCTTCAGAGAGAATGTTAACACTACCTATAAAATTAAAAACTGACTATAAAGATATATAAAGCTCACATCAGAAGAAGAAATTGAAGTAAAAGGACTGATGTAATTTTAAAAATCCTCAGTACACTCAGGCAAAGTTTGGTATTTAATCACGTATGAAGATTTTTTTGCCTCTGAAATGACTTGTCATAGCATTATAATTGTATTAGGTGGTTCTCATTTATGCAATTACTTTAGGATATTGCATTATATTTCCAATGATATATTTTTACTAAGTGCTACCTATTGAGTTTATTCACATTATTCCATAGATATAAATGAGGTTCTTTTTTTGCCTATGTGGCATATTTAAAGTATGGACACAGGGTCCTACACCACGTGCTGTGCATCATCTCCATTGCATGGCAGCCTCTGGGTCACTGCATGCCTTACACATAGAACAGAAAAGGTGAAATACTCTCCTTTTTTTGTCAAACTAGCATACCAACAGAAATATTTTGTGCTCATAGAAGTTTGAATAGACATTGCTACCATTTAGCAAGCAGCAAGTGAAGCCAAGTCATAAGCAGCTATTAGGGTTTCGCTCTGTTACAGAGTTCCTGTCACCATGTGGCACAAGCCTTTTACATGGAACTGCTTGCAAACTTGAAGACTCAGGAAATCCAGAGAGAGAGAGGGAGAGATTTATTACTGGAAATACATGCTATTGAAAACTCCTCTTGACTTTCTCATCATTCCATGACAATTTCTGTTCGTTTTGATTCACTATAGCACCAAAAAAGCTGTGTTCTGTAAGGGAGTTTGTGAGTGATTATGTTGGTTTTTAGTGTGGTAGAATTAGTTTTCTTCACAATGTCTAGTATGATGCAATGTTTTGGATTTTTGCTGAACACAGGGTTGATCATATGGAGATGTTTCTGTTATGGCTGAGCATCTGCTTTTAGTACTGCCACACTGGTGAGGATACTGGGGGTATATGGAAAATTCAGATGAGACACAGCCAGAACAACTGACTTCAACTGACCAAAGGGATATTCCATACCATATAACATCATGCTCAGTCTTTAAAGTGAGTGAACATTTGAAGTTATGTCATTTGTATTCCAAAGTCACTGCTACACACGATGGAACCCTGCTTTCCCGGAGATGGATCAACATCCTTCTGCTTGTGGGATGCAGTGAATTAACTGTTTGTTTTATTTGCTTGTGCAAGTGGCTTTTGCTTTCCCTGTTAAACTGTTTTCATCTCAACTCACGAGTTTTCCATCTTTTACTCTTTTGATTCTCTCCCTGATCCCGCTGGTTGGGGAGTGAACAGCTGCATGGGGCTTGGTTGCTGGCTGGGCTTAAACCATAATGGTGATATAAAAATAGTGAGATTCCATCTAATAACATACATCCTAGGTATATTTGGAACAGCTTCCATATCCATAATGGTTTCAAAGAAGACAAGATGGAAGAAGATTGCTGTCTGCATCTTAATAACTTGGCTGACTACTTTACAGAAGCATAGGTGAACCCAGAGGATGATTCACTCAGGGGTAATTTCCTAAATTAAATTAAATATACGAAAACTGTGAGGAGTAGTTTATTGCTGGAAAATATGCCAGGATAACCCATACCCACATCTGAACAATATCAAGGTGAATATTGCCAGTGTGCTGCAATAGCCATCTGGGTTGACATGAGCAGGTCAGCCAGGAAACAACAGAGACAGTTCCAGTGTCACGGTCCAGAAGGGAAAGAGCAATGGTCCATACAGGGGAGGCTGCGAACAGGTGTGCACAAGTGTGAACACTTTATTAGGGGTGCATGGGACTCTTATAGGGTTCGGTCGGAGCATTCTAGAACTTCGGTGGAGTTAAGGGCGAATCACGACACAAAAAGAAAAGGGAAGGAGGGTTTATAACTTATAAGGAAGAACTGGGGATGTCTTAGCCTTATAGGGTGGTGCTGCATTACCCCACCGGCTAGCCAATGGGGTTTTAGGGGTACATGAACCAATCAGGCGGCTGTAACCGGGGTTCCCAGAACCAAGCAGAACAGTTGGACATACAGAAGTAATGGAATGGTAATAATTACCTGTCTTTTATCCTAACTATAACATCTTTTATCCTAACTATAACATCTGAACAGTATAAAACTTGCAAAAACAGCAGCTCTATGGCATCTAGCTGGTGGTTGTGGCAGTCTCTAGTTAGCAGCAGACAGTTTCATCTATTGGTAAAAA
Source organism: Formicarius rufipectus (assembly GCA_013399695.1). Lineage (NCBI taxonomy): Eukaryota > Metazoa > Chordata > Aves > Passeriformes > Formicariidae > Formicarius > Formicarius rufipectus. The sequence goes on from VXAU01005979.1 coordinate 11,191, forward strand.
TTATTCTCTTGGCAGTCCCCAACAGGTGCCTCCCCCGACATTCGAGCATTGGATACCTCCTGGGAATGGGGACAGACCATGGGTCCATGGATGGTTTTGTCTTAGTGGATCCTGTGACTTGGAAGGGTAGGGCTGTGGGGAGCTGGAGACTGGTCTTGTTCCAGTGTCACTTGGACAGGGGCTGATGGTCTTGGGGTGCTGACATGGGGTCTTGGGCTATGGGCAGGGGAGAAGGAACTCTGGGGTAGGGGGTGTGAGCAAGGGCAGGGAGGCACTTGGGGCCGTGTTGAAATGGAAGACCCAGGGCTATCCTGACAAAATGAAAATGGTTTCAGTGTGCAGGGAAAATTGTTAAGTAAATCATCACTAATATACTGACAAAAGTACCTAACTAAAAATGCAAACTAGCAGAATAAGGGTGGTGTCAGTAAAGCAGTAAGGCACTTGGTGGTGGGCCAAGTGATGATGGAGAAAAACAGCACCTCAGTTGGTATGGTCCTTCTTTTACACTACAAACAGAAGTGTTGTCGTTGCTCATGACTGCCAAACAGACAGGTGGCCAAAAAGTTATTTGTTACAACCCACAGCATGAATGTAAATCATGAAGAGTGCTTGTCTTTGGTAAAGTCTCAAAGTAAAGAAATTATATTGTCTGAGGCTCACTCCACAATCTCTCCTTCATGCTGTAAATGTGCAGGTTACCACACATGCAAGCCTTCTCCCTTCTGTCTCTTCACACTTCTTGTTTACATATCCAATCTCGAAATGCCTCTTAATGTAATATACCAAAACTAAGACAGTAAGCATGAGACATTAGGCATGTGGTCTACACAAGCAAGACCTCTGAAGTACTGGCATATCCTAGAGATTACTCCAAAATAGCTGAGTTTTTATTTTCTCAAAACTCACATATTCACAAATGTTTGATTATAATTCTTTTCTTTAGATTTATTGTCTCCTGTAATGATTAACAAATAATTTTTTTCTTTTAGTGGAAAGGAAAATAAGAAGTACTCTGATGTCCCAGCTGAGATGCTTAATAATGTATGAGTGTTTTGTAACCTAATGTTTCTAACTTTACTCTTCTAATGGTTTCAGGTTTTCCATTCTTTTGTCTTCATATCTTATAAAATGGACAGTATACTTTGTTGAGTACTTTCTTTGCTAAGCAATGTTTTCAGAGGGTGTTCAGTAAAAATGTGTTGTCTCTTTTATGATTATATTCTTCAAGGAAAGAAAGAAAAAAGAATATATTTGAGATTTTCTTTCTTCTTTTTTTTCCCATTATTCTGTATTTCTCATTATTGGATTTCAGATGAGTACACAAAAATACATCGTGTGCTAGAAGATAGCCTCAGTCTTGTTTCTGACGGGAAATTAAAAGCAGTGCTTAGAACGCGCATGGAGCTTTCCCCCCACTCTCTCCCCCCCCCCCCTTTTTTTTTTAAGATGTTCTTGATGATGCATCCTTCTCTTTCTTGGTATTTTCCTTCCTAATTTTAAAATAACTGTGTATTCTGAGGCCCATTCCATACCATCCTAAACCCCACAAATTGGTGGTTATTTTATAAATAACCACCAGTGCAGATTTAAAAACTACAGTGTCCAGTGAAGCACACACATTGCAGCTCAGCAAGCTAAGCTACTGAATACTGAACAAGTTTAATGACAAAGACTTTTTCCAGCCACTGAGCTTTTTTATTTTGTTTCTTGTTCATAAATTTTCAAAGAGGCAAACAAGTATTTTGCTAGAGCATTACCCATATGTTTTAATGGGAATCACATAGCTAAAACTCATTGCATAGATTAAAAGACATAGTTCTTGTCGGAAGGTATATATGGCAAATAACTGAACAAAATTCAGGCTGCACACAAATTAATTCTATATAATTACAAATAAATAGAAAATTGTACATAAGATTGCAAGTGGACCTGGGTGAATGGCCTGAAGTTGTGCCAGGGGTGGTTTAGGTTGGATATTAGAAAAAGGTTCTTCACCCACAGGGTTGTTCAGCACTGGAACAGGCTCCCCAGGGAAAAAGTCACAGCCTGAAAGCCGGAAAGATGTCAGGAAGTGTTTGGACAACACTCTCAGGCACATGGTGTGACTCTTGGGAATCAGTCATGTGCAGGGTCAGGAGTTGGACTCGGTGATCCTTGTGGGTCCCTTCCAACTCAGCATATTCTGTGATTCTGTGGTTCTGTGCAACTATATGAAACTAATGTAATGAGAATAAAAATATTTTTAAAATGTATTTTCATTTAGTGAAAAATATTATTCCGCTGACTTTAGGAGAGATATGACAAATTAAAGGACCTGAGCTTATATGTCTAGAGACCCTTCCTATTTACTAAAACTATGTCTTTGTAAATGTTTAATGGATTTATTTTGTAGGTTTTTTAAGTTAGGTTAATTTATTTTATGAATAATAAGATACATTTTTGGCCCTGACTTTTGTATTAATGCCTGGCTCTTTACTGTTTTAGTGACCTCAGGATTCAAGTAAATACTTGAATATGAAGTACTGTTAGTGGTCTAAACAACCATTACAATACATGTAAAATTCATTTATGATTTTCTAAATATATGTTTATGAAATTTGTGTTCACCTTATATTGGTTCTTATATTTTATGCCTCTTTTGAGGTATGTAGATTTTCTTTCTTTCATATTTTTTCTCCATTTTTGGTAATTAACTTATAGACATGAAATATTATAAATTATTCTTTTAGGTTTTTCAGAAAATGAACATTAGTAGAGCACAAAAATATCTGGAACAGTGCATGTTAAGTAACAAAATTACAGAAAATCTTAAGATCTTTTAAAGATATATTGAAGCTCTATGCACAGGCAATGTCCCTGTTTCCTCTGATCATATCAGCATTTGCCTGAGTTGGTAAATCCTAAGAGCCTAAAATACAAGAAGACCTGGCTTTGCATGTAACTACATTGTTATTTTAGGTAAATTGAGCTGAGACTAAGTTCATGCTGCCTGCAGTTTCTCTCTGTTCTTTCATCAGGAAATACCAAGGAAGGATTCAGATGGTCTCTGTCTCCCAACACTATGTCACACTGTCACAAGGACAATTGACATAGGCAAGCTGCCAAATCAGAAAGGGAGCAGTGGGACATATCTACTGTACGTGGGGGAAATCTGTAATAATATAATTAAAGCAACAAAGAATAGGCTGGTCAAATGTAAATGTCTACTTTAGGCTAAGATTAATTGCTCTCTGAAGTCCACTGTCTGTACCAAGGTGTTTAAACCAGCTGACAAGGCAAGCTCAGAAAAGAGCAGAGACCCTTCAGTGTCAGGTCAGTGCAAGGTCTACAACCTTTAACTACCAATGGCCAAATTATATTTACTGGGATGCACCATTATTTATGTCCTTAGCCACAAAACCTCATTAAATCTGTGATGTGAGCAGTGACCAAGTCAGCAGGAGTATTTGAATTATGCATTAATCTTTAAGCTACCTATGATTAATACAAGTTGCTTTGAAACATAATGAATGTCGGAGACTCCAAATTTTGGGTGGCAATTTAAAATTTGGTCACTTTAATGAACTGATAGTGGACACACAACCTGCTGATGGTGTCCACCATCAGAATGCAATGACAACAGATTTGCTGTAATTTTGTAAATTTTATCTTTATATAAAGATATATATATATCTTATATATATATATATCTTCCTTACAAAACTCAATATTTTTTGTTCATTTGTTTTTCTAAGTATGTGTCATACTGAAGGTGACATCTTTTCAACACAATTCAAAATAGTAGTATTATTTTGAATTAATATTTCTTTGTCCCTTCTGTACTCTGAGGTTTTATATACATTTCATAAAAATGTCTAATATAACTATTAGTAGTAAAAAACAGATTGACAAATAGTAGTAGTTCCTAGTTTTAAAAATATTGATTACTTGTTATGCATCCACTTTGTTTCCACAGTATTAGTCAGTAACATAAACTGCTCACTCCTTTTGTAGGCTATTATTGACTGTTTTTTTGGTTTTTTGGTTTTGTTTTTTTTTTTTTAAATTTCAGTACCAGCCCTTCCAGACCAAAAGACATTCAACATATCACTTAATCCAACCAAAAAATGAATCCTATAGAAAGCAATATTAAGGTCTTCTGCCGTAGCCCTTTAAGACCTTAAATAGACCAGACTGTAATTATATTCTGGCCCATTTTTAAACTCTCATCATATGATCACTGAGAGAAGAAATTTTAAATAGTTTAGACACAGGGTTGGCAGGTACATGCTGTGATATATTTGTGATGAAAATTAGCACCTCTTAAGGCTGTTCTGTTGATAGGAAATAAATAAACTGCTTACTTGCCCCTTTAACAAAGAAATAAACAAAAAAGGCAAAATATATGTGTTGCATCCTGTCATCTTGGAGCTCAGCAGTTCTTTGTGACCTCTTTTTTTTCTTTGATTTTCATTGCCCTTTCTTAACTTTCTTTAAATATTTGTGAGTATTTTTCAGAACTATTTGTTTTCAGAGAGATGTAAAATCATTTGTTGCTTCTGGGAGGACAGTGTCTGTAGGGGAATACCCACATGTTTACAGATTTTGGTGGCATTTGGTTTAATTTTTTTAAAGTTCAAAATCTAGAACTAATTTTCTGGAGTCATAATATGTAAGTTTATAATTACTAAATATTCCTATTACAAATTCCCCTTGGTCATATGTTACTTCTAATTCAAATTAAAGTGGTATTCAGTTATGTATTTAGCTTTCCAATAGAATATCAGTAAAGACTTTGTTTTTGCCTTAAGAGAATAAACACATGATATGTTTTCAAGTATCTATCTTATATAGCTATATAATATACAGAGAGAAAGAGGAAAAGAAAGGGAGAGATCAAGTAGGTTATGCACCTTTCTACAATAGAATCCACTTCACATTTGTTTGTTTGTTTTTTAATAAGTTGCTGTAATTACATATCTTTTTTCTAACAAGAGAAATTTTTTTCAGAATCTTGGAAGAATATTTAGATCATCATAAGGCCATATGTTCTATGTAACACCCTTTAATTTATTAAGAAATGAGAAAGCAGCTGGTTACTGTAACTGATATTTTCTGTTATGCACCAGATTTGCAAGCCTTCAAGTATTTATTTGAAGATTGTGTTCAAAGATGTCATTGTTATTGTTAAACATCAAAGAACTTCACTGGGGAAAAAATATTTAATGTCTCAGTATCCTGCAAATTTCTCTAAAAACTCTACTAATGGTACATCTCCTTTGACTATCTGTTCACAGAAAGAGTGCCATCCTGATAATGAGCACAGATTAATTAAAGCAATGGACTAAGACTGACTTTTGGCAATAACTGTGGGAACATAAATTTTTCTGTGGATAGTGCAATGTACTAACAACAAGAAACTTCAAGATGCCAGTGGTCTTAATTTATGTATTTGTTGTGGTTGAGCAGCCTATTTGTTTTATCCTTAAACTAACCTGAAAGCTTTCTTTGTTTCTATCTTTCTTTTATGCTTTGCAGCTTCTTTGGTATATGTTTCTGGTGTTATGTTCCACCAATTACATCCTATATAACTTGTAATTGAATATCTTTAAATTTGTGGATTTCAAGTGAACTATTTGTTCTATTAATTTTCTTGCAGACAAAACTGCAAGTTTAGTCTTTACTGAGAATTTATAATTCTTCTCAGTAGTGAAAAATAAAAGAAACTCTTCCATCCTATCCTCACAATGATAAATCATCACATTTTGACATTCTCCTGGAATCTTGTTAATATTTGGATTTGTGGTAGCAGCACCATAACATTAAAAAAAAAATTAAGCAAATTCAGAGTGTGGGCATCTGCTTATCTATAAAAATAAAATAAAATCACCTCCATCTTCTCCCAGAACATTGCTCATTGTGGTGACTCCTGAAACAGTCACCTCTTATCAGGCGCCTTCAAAATTAGTCTCTGTTAATTTCTAATGGCTGACATATCACATAGAGTGTGTCTGTTCTCCTAAAGATGACTTGCATTTGTAACTGCTTTCTGTAGGAGCTGTCAATGTTACTGTAGCACGGAGATTTAAAAAAAAAAAAAAAGTGGTACAGAATCTTCTCAACAACAGGACCAAAACTTTATCCTGAAATAAACCTACATTGAACACCCTTTCAATTGAAATATTAACTTCCCCAAAAATTAATGAAGATGGCACTAAGGAATGGAAGAGATGTAAAACATAAGACAAGAAAAAGATATGATGCAGTTAAAACCACAATAAATAAAAATATATTCTAGCTGCCTTAAAAGAAACAGAGAGACTAAAAATTGGATTACTGGCCAGTTGTTAGAGTAGTTACTATTTCCTCAGTGACATTTAGATGCTGCAGTGATATATGCTATTATAAGAACAAGAAACTATCAAGCTAGATAGAAGAAATTAAAATAATATATGACCTGACTTCAGTGGCAGCAAGATTAGATCTTGAGTCAGTAGGTGTCTGATTAAAATTTTTTTAAGAGCTTGTTGTTTAAAATTTATGTTTTAATTTATGTTAATTGCTTTTTTTACAGTTTTGTTATTTAAATATGATTGTGAATAAGGTTGGCATATTTAAATTTGTTATTAGGGGTCAGTTTGTGGTCATTTTGAAGAAAAGAAGTGAGACCACCTTTTTATTTTGATTTCAAACAGACTGTAGCATTATCGAGATATTGACAGTGAAGCCTGGCATTCCTAATTTGGCAACAAGACAATACAGGCTACCTAAAGAAAGTTTCTGATTTTCCAATAGCGCATTTTGTACACTGGCAAAGTGAAATTGAAATCGAGAACATCTTAGTCAGCTGCTTACCTCTTTCCATTATACACATATTAAAGCTTACACATCAGATGATGACAGTCTAATCTTTCTTAATGTATGTTAGACGTCCTTCAGATGACTACCAGACCAGACAGACCTAGATACATGTTCCAATGTGGATGTGATTACATGGACTGACTCCCACTTCTGCTTTACAGTTTAATGGCTATGACACCAACCTAAAAAGGGGGAAAAGACAACAATCTTCTCAGTTGATATTAATTATGTTTTTAATGTATCATATTTCAAATAGAAGGCAATGAAAGACAATTACTACAGAGCACTTATTAAAATGTTTAATGGCTAACACACTCAATTGAGGATTAAAACTTTTCCCAGTAAATAACTCCAGAGAGTGAAATATTTAAACACTCACATAGACCTAAAAATAGTAAATAATGACAAAGGACTTTATTGCATTGCATGGAAACAACATTTGATTTAAATTTGGTGCAGAGACTGGTCATTTCTCTCTTATGACCAGTAATAACACCCAAGAGAACAGCAAGACACTGTTTCAGGGAATGTAAGGTTGGATATATGGGAAATGTTCTTCACCTAGGGGAGGCTGAGCACTGAAAGAGAGTCCTTGGGGAACTGGTCACAGCACAAAGCCTTCCAGAGTTCAAGAAGTGTTTGGACAATGCTTTCATGAACATGGTGTGACTCTTGGGGTGGCTCTGTGCAGGACCAGGGGTTGGACTGGATGGACCCTTCCAACTTAGAATATTCCATGATTCTAAACTTGCACTGAAGTTGCAATTGTCTAAGGAGTCATATTCATCTTCCAAGGTAGATGGAACATCATTATTTGAAAATCATCGCTATTAAAAAAATCTACTGTCATTGGCTACATCTGTACTTTCAAGAAAGTAATTGTGTAACTGTGTGTTTGTTTTGGGGTTGTTTTTTTTGGCTTGTTTTTTGTTTGTTTTTGTTTGTTTGTTTGTTTTTATTTTGTTTTGGTTTTGGTTGGTTGGTTGGTTTGGTTTGGTTTGACTTGGGTGGGTTTTTTTCACACAGAAGTAAGCACTGACTTTGTAGCCATCCACAGTATCTCTGTGCTAGCTTTCCATTATGTCAACAGCAAAATGCAGTAAGAAAAATCTTTAAAATAAAGTAGATTTACTTCCAGACTGCAATAAACTAGTTTCCTAAGAGAAAGAAAGCAAAGAAGAAGGTCTGTGACTCACCCTTAGAAGTCCAGTGGCTTGTAGTGTGATATATGGATTGTATTAACAAGCTCAGATGCATTTGGTTTTACAGTGTCAGCTGTCTAAATTGTAGACAAATTTTTTTATAAACAGGATTGTTGGCTCACTATATGATGCAATAATTTGAGATCTTTTCCCATTTGGACTCAGTCCAACATCTATTTCTTCTATTAAGGCTACTCCAGTCCTTCCCTTTACACATTTTTTTGTTTAATGAGATAACATGCATTTTAGAAAAATGCGAAATTTGTTCTTGCAGAACAACTTCTTTATAACTGCAGAAAGAAAAAAAAAAAGTGGGAGGAGACTAGGAAGGGGTGGAGTAGATGAAGAGGGAGGATATGTAATGCTGAAAACATTCAGAATTTTTCTATTTCTGTAGACACTGAATAGTTGGCTTATCAGTTGTGCTGAATATTTTAATAGAGAACAGCTGTTGTTAACAATGACTTTCTGCTTGTCTTGAACTTCTAGGCTTGTACAAATAAGGTCCCAATCAACTAAATTATCCTACTCTAAGTGCAGTTTTGACATAGTATTGAGCCAGCAATCTATTCAAGATGGTCTTAGTTTCAGCACAGGGCTTTAAATAACTGCAGAATTGATATGCCACCTTACATGTATTATAAAAAACTCACAGATACTCAGATAGGAAATCAATGGCCATTACAGTTAAGTAGGTACATAACAAAGTCTACATACTGCACTGGCAAAGGCAAATTGTTCTGTTGCTCTCATATGGCTGGCAACTTGGATATAAGAAAGTGCAAATAACAACGCTTGCAATAAACTATAAATATGAAATTCCCACTAATTGGATCACAATCACAGAAGTTTATAACAAATGCATTTGAACTTTCTAGTTCCCATCTATAATTCCCACATATTACTGACACTTGCTAATTGAATTATGGGATCTGAATAACTACCGTCCTGATTGTAGAACTATCTGCTGTTATTAACCAAGTTGAGTACCAGTCTATCTGTCCAAATTTGTCTGTCAAAGCACACAGTCTCATTGCTACCTAAAATTCATCTTATTATCATGTTAATTTTCCTCTTTTAAAGATCGCATTACACATTCAAGCATTATTAAAGATCTTAAACTCTTACACGCTTGCAAAAACTGCCGACCACATTGTGAGGACACAAACTGCTTATGTGAGATAAAAAAGAAGAGATAATAATTTACTTTAAAATATATAAAAATCCTAGAATTATTTAGCTAGAAACATGGGAATATTCTTAAGTAACAAAAAATGATTGCTTTAAAGTGGATTTTTTTTTCCAGATTAGCAAGATGTATAGTTTTTTCTGCTACCAATGCTTTTACAGTGCTTTTCTTGAGTGTAGGTTTGTAATGAGGACTGAAAATAAAACTTCAGAGAAGGTTCACCTATTCACTGATTATCAGATCAGACAAGATTATTGAAATATCTAGTCTAACCTTGTGTGTGATACAAGATTTCATGCAGTTACTCTTGATTTGAACACCATAATTTGTGCATGTCTACCATCTAGATTTCAGAAGTTGGTCTTGGAGAATGCAGCTACAAATAATAGCTAGGAATGGAAAGTTCTTATTAGAGGTTGCAGTCGCCAAGACTTTTGAATGGCTTCTTGAAATCTCCATCTTGGTAATTGAAAATCTTTTATTCCTAATGTGTTTTTAGGTGATAGATCAATGTTAGACAGCGAAATCACTACCAGGATCCTACCAAGGATCATGTAAGAAATTGCACAACACTCTGGTAACCAGATTTAAATTAACAGAAAATTACTGTACCTCTACTTTCATCACTAATAAACTTACTGCTCAAAAACATGGTATTGCAATTTCTATTACACAGTTTTGATTTGGTTTTGGTTTCGTTTCTTTTTTTTTCTTTTTTTTTTGTTGTTGTTTTTGTTGTTCTGTTTGGTTTAGGTTTTTTTTTTTGTTTGTTTGTTTTTGTTTTTTTTTCCAGTACATTGACTAATTATATCTGTGCTTCTCTTGAGCAAGCTAATAGTTGTAGTTTAAGGACATGACAGTCTTTAATACATATTTCAGATATTTTGTTCAGCACTGGTTATATAAGGATATAGTAGATAAATTCTACCATGTTCGAGAAGTCATAACAGTTCCAAGAGCAAACACAGGACTTTCTTTAAATTGAGATCACAAAATGTTATCTCCTTAAAGTGACATTTTTTTGGGGGGAAATGAATTTAAAAAATCAGAAATCTATAAGTCAGATATAAAAGTTCTAATCCACTGTTGAATCTAATAGCTTTGTACTAAAAGAGATAAATCTCAAGAACAATACCTGAAACATAAAAAATAAAATGCTAGTTTGATTTCTTTGGCTAAAAACCCTTCATCAGTTTATGGTTTGGGATTTGGTTCAAGGATGACTGGAGTCTTTCTTCAACTACTCTTCCCTCAAAGGTAAAAATCAGACTACTTTTATCCATAATAATAAAATTTTAACCCAGTATGTTAATAGCTTCAGGACAAGAGAAATTATTTTAAAATTTCTGTACCCTGTAGTTATACTGTGGTGACAGCAATTTGCAAAACCTTGAAATACCTAAACTCTGCCCTTGATCTCTCCTTGAATCCATGCTCTCTTTTAGACAAAAAACTGAATCCTAAATTAATATTTTGACCCATCAAAATTAAACTAATCGACCTATCATTTGACACAGATGACTTCATCTTGGTCATGTGCTTTAGCCATATTTGTTTTAAATTTCATAGCTTTTAAATAAGTGTTTAGTAATGACACTGACTGTAGTGAAGCCTATTCCATCTCACTGTGGTATTTTTGTCCATACTCATCCGCAAAACATATTTCCATCCCTTCAGCAAACTATACAGGCTGATATAACCTCCTTATTATTAAAATAAACACAGTTTGTACCTCTGTGTCACAGAAACCTTGCAATATGGCACGGTTACATTGAATAAAGTGAGAGCTTGCACTATAAGTATTTCAAGGACCTTTTTGTCTTCTTTTTATATGGAAGACCTATTAAAACCTCAGCATGGCCTGTTGGAGCAACACTTTTACAACATAGTGTGGAAGTTCTGTTAATGAGTTCTTGCTGATCATCTCAAGAAGAAATAATTGAAAGTGTTTTTTACTATACTGTACTGTATGCTGCTGTCAAAACTATCTGATAGTTGACACACTAGTTCAAAACACCTGCTTCTGGTTTTCCTGAACAACAGGGATTCTATTTCAAATGGTATCTAGAGAATAGATAAACTAGTTGAAACTGTAGAATGGATGATTTTATGACGGTCTGAAAAAGATGTGGAAACACGGAAAAAGAATTCAGTAAACAGATTGTGTAGAATGGCCTCCGTGTATTTTTAGATTACATAATTCTCTGAGGGTTGGATATCTGAAGAAGCTTTTAGCTCTATTTTGCTAATTCTTATCTAGAATTACTAGTACTATTTTTCAGTAACAGAATGACTCTAGAATAAAAATGAAGGTCTTAGTCTTAATACTTAAATAATGATTGAGAACATGGTATTGTTCAGTGTACTGCACTTTTTAAGTCTCAGGAAAAAAGGTCTCATTCAAGGAAAATGCTAAGGATCCTGAAAATTGCTGTGTCCTAGCTACAGTGAAGACATTGTTCCATTGCACCAAAGATTGAATGTCTACAGAGATTTCAATAGATGGCAAAAACTCTATGTGTGTCTTCCATGCTGTTTTGTTACAGAGGGAGGATGTGCAGCATGAAAGTAGTTCAGTTACAATCCATATATGCATACTGGTAAATTTACTGGAAGGAAGTTTAGAGGAGAATATCTATGATTGAAATTTCAGAAGGGTAAAGACTGAAAAAAGAGTAAGGAACTTTTCCTGTGAAAACATTCTTTGTCATTTAACATCTGAAAACTAACTCAAACAGATGGAACTATAAATTCTAAGTAAAATGAAAGAACACATTTACAAGTATCTACACAACACTGTTGTCCTAGCTAAGTGACTGCATACATTCACTCGCATTTGCAGTTTCATTTTTTCGCAGTTGTGTTTATAATTTTAATTTTATAGGTAATGCTACTTTAAAATAACTTTAAAATAAATACTATTGTGTATAGGAAAAAGGATGAAAAACATGGAAGAAATATTTTGTGATTGATCATGACAAAACAATTGCAAAGGTCTAGGCTGCAACTTGACCTACTTGGCATAATGAGTTCATAACTGTGATTGGCACAAACCACTGTGCTAAAAGAGTGTCTCAAAAAGCACCTAGGAATTTTTAACTATTAACACTTCATTCCTTCATTCACTGGAAAACTGTGCTTAAAACAATCTGGTTTAAAATGTTGTTGGAGAAAATTTGTGTTACATTTTTTTCTCACATTTTCAGCAATTTTTTTTCAGGTAACATCTCTTACTTGTCTCTGTCTTAGGATTTATTGACAGCAGGGACGGTTCTGCCTTGTTTGGTACAGAATGCAAAGTATTTGTGCTTGTTTGCTACCTTGTACTGAACATACTTCTCAGCTATCCATCCTCTCCCTTGCTGGTTTTCCATTGTTCTCTTCTTCTAATTCAGTCAATACCTAACTCAGTTTTAACTAAAGACAGGTTGTCATCTAGAAAACACACAGAAAGCTAGCATGACTGCAGTATCATCAACAATAAAACAAGCATATGCTTATGGAAACAATCACGGAAGTGAAGAGGCCTCACACTGAATAAATATTTAATCTTTTATAGTCTTGTTTTTCATATCTGCATCTATGGTGGGTTGACCCCTGCTAGCAGCTAAGCACTCACACAGCTGCTTGCTCACTCCCCTCTTCTTCAGGATGGAGAGAAAGTAGAAGGTAAGAAGTCTCATGGCCTCATGAGACAGAGATGGTTCAATAGGTGAAGCAAAAGCTGAGTATGTAAGCAAAGAAGTAATTTATTCACAACATCCCACTGGCAGGCAGTCTACTTGCTTGTGGGGCAGAGTGGAAAAATAAAAAAGCCTTGATGCTGTGCAAATGTTGTTCAGCAACAGCCAAAATACTGGCATGTTATCAACACCATTCTGGTCAAAACACAGCACCCCAAAGGCTGTAGTGTAGGAAACTAACTCCACCCCAGACAGATCCAGTGTAACATCTTTATTTTCTTAGTTAGCTTTACACTGTCATTAAATCTGTAATCTTTTCTCCAAGCTAAGCAAGGATATCCCACAGTAAATTTCTTCTGTTTGGCAAATATTGAAGTATCTATACGTATCACACAAAAAAACCCCCACGCTAACCAATGGTGTATCTGCACATCAGTCGCACTGATAGATCTGATCAAGTGAATGAACCTCTAACAGGTGAAGCTCCACTGTATGCCACTAAAGCACTTAAGAAAATGACTTTTAGTATAACTGCTGACATGAAAGAGTCACCTGCTACTCTGCCAATACTCATCCTGCTGTTCTGCTTAGAACTCTTCTAAAATATGATATTGCTTAAAATTTTATATTCTTTTTGGTATAGAAGCACAGGTAAAACTAATCTAAAAAATTTATCTGCTTTAATGTTAGTTCTGTGGTCAAAAGCTGTCATCCAGGTTCCCTCTGCACTCATTGGAAAGAAATACAGAAATAAGCATCTCCTGACAGTGATTAATCTGCTAGCGTTGTTTTCGGTATTTGTTTCTTTGAATGTTTTTTTTTGGTGGAGGTTTGTGGGGGGTTTTGTTTTATTTGTTTTTTATATGAGCAATTGTGAAGCCAGTAGGATGGTAAATTTTGTATCGACAGATTTGTGTTAAGGTTATAGTTTGAACTAGAGATATAGCAAGAATCTGGATAAGTAGCTTTTAAATCATTAAGTTATGAAAGACGTTTTGTATCCCACCTATTTTCTTTTAGTATGTACCCCTGGACTTACACTGTACAGTTAGCAATAACTTACTGTCATTACTCTTATTATTCTGGGAAATACGAATCCTATAATTGCTCTCATCTATGTGGCTGGTCTAAAAATTTGGTCTAATGAAGCTTGAGGTATCCTGTATTAAAGATTTTAAAGAAACATTGAACCAAATACATAACATTTAAAGGTGCTTAATGAAGTTCTCTGTAAAGTAAACATTTAACTCTATTTATCAAAGCATATGCAAGTCTCAGCTTCTGTTTCAACCTCTGTCAGATTCATCTTTATTCCTGTATTCTTATAAGAAAGGAAGTGGTTAGCAGATGTTTTATTTGTCCTAAGCCTGGTTTCTCTGGAGTTGTTTGAATAGTCTTATCACCAGGAAGTTGAGAAATTTTCAATAAAATGTTTTCTACATGAGTTGTATGCACCTATTTCCAAGCCTATTTCCAAGTTTCATATCACTGTTACTGAAGTTGTACATGAATTAATCTCTCACATGCTACTTCAGTATTCTACTTCATCAGTCTATACAATTACCAAATAACTAAACTGTAGCCTTAAAAAAAATAAAACTTTTTATAGGAGGTTTGTCATGCTATTCAGCTAATATTGCTACTTACAAGAAAATGTATAGGACTAAAACACCTGGGATCCTATTTCATCCCTTGATTGAAGTCTTTATCCTCTATAGAAAGAACATCCACTTGTATGTTCCTTCTGTCCTTATGCCAGCCTGATTTCATCCCATTACCCTTTGAGCTGTTTTTCCCTTACCACCCTTCTTATCTACCAAGTCAGAATGTCCTTTCCACAATTCTGAGCTGAACATAATCATGTCTTGCTCTCCTTACCATCTGTTGCCTACCACGAGGTTCAGATACTATCTTTCCTGCATGTCAGACACATTTCTCTCAACCTCCTGTAGCCTGTATGATAGACTATGTTTATACTACTAAGATGGAAGCCAGGGATTCCCTTACCACCAGGTAATTCTTACAACAAAATAAGCCTAGCTGAGACAAGACTAGGTCAGAAGAGTTCTAAGAATCCTGAGAAAGATCTGGTCAGTATAAACATTAACTCTTTTTATTAGAAATGGAAATGTGGTATACTCCAGGATACAATATCATTTGTAAATACTTGAAATGAACAGTGAATAAATCAATGATATATTTCTAAAGCTTGCTAAAGAAAATAGGTTAAATTTGATGCAGTGCATGAAAGTTTGCTATGAAGAATTTTGTTAGCCAGGTAACAATTTACCTATTCTGTAGTTCTAAATATTTGGAGAAAAATAGTTATGAGTTACCAAACAAAAATCTGGCAAAAATGAAAAAAAAAAAAATGTTAATAGTCTAATGCAGACCTTGATGACTTATTTGTGAGCACTGGGAAAGACCAGCATGAGATCATCAGTCAAATATTTTAAGTACTATCTTAAAGTACCAAAGGATTAACCTCAATAATAAAAATATAGTTTCTCTTGTGTAAGCTTATTACAGTGTTCTCTGTCATGTGTGACTCTGGCACATTTCTCTCAAGGTGAAAATGTCACAGAAATATAGAAATTTCCTATTGCAAGGAAAATATCTTTGAAAGTCCTCAAAGGGAAAACTGAAATCATGTGCAGAGATCTCTATGAAGCAGTTCCAGACTTTCTACAGAAGATAGGAGCTATAAAGAAGTGCAGAGTGCAACACTGCCCTTTTATCTGGAGTTACTATATGCGATATCAGATGAAAAGTCACTGCAGTTCCTCAGAAGTCAGTGGTCCAAGAATTCAATGTTGAGCGATTACATTATTTATAGAAAACATAAGACTGGCAAAACTGATAAAATTTAATGCAAATAGTCACAAAGATGTAAAACAATGTGCTTATAAAAGATGGTGTTGTTTTTAGAAATGCAATTCATTATGATTTCATATTTCAATGTTCCTAAGCACATTACAAAGACTAGTAGATTTGGGATGACACTATTCCCAAGATAAGGGCTTTCCACAACATGTCATATTTAGTAGATATACAAAAATCCCAAAAGAATAAAAAACAAATATATATATTATTACACACTTAAATTTCAAATGTTCAAATGTAATTTTTTCATTAAGTTTATTGCCTCAACAATTTAATATCTAAATTGTACAACGTGAAAATATCCAATGATTTTCTTAGCATATTTAATTGGTATGAAGATGTGCTTATCTGTCCAACTATGTATGTATGTATGTTCCTCTTCAATGTTGTCTGAATCCAAAAATACTTGACATTATAAATGTACAAATCTCTGGAAGTGCTTTTGTCAGTGCATAAGGCACTCCTTTTTTATATTTTTTATTTTTTTTTTTTTAGATAGAGGGCTCATGATTCTACTTGTTAAAGTAATACTAGAAAAGAATATCTTTTAAATGCAAGATTCAATTCAGTGCTTTAGCAATACAATATACTCATTATTTCATGAAACTGTGTACATGGAAATTTTCTATACATTGGTAAAGAGAGATTATCTCAAAAAGCAGTTTGTAAGCACACATTTCTGGCATGGAGAAGGAAAAGAAAAAGAAAAAAAATACTTGTATAGATTTAAAATGGCGTTAAGAAAAATACCACGTATGTGTTTACATCGATTAACCTGTTGTACTCCGGAAAAAACATCAAGCAAAAAAGCCAAACCAACCAACCAACAAACAAAGAAAAATCACAGAAACAGAGACATACTTGTTTCTTTCAGCTTCTGTTTGTGTTTCTACTCATTTCTCAGCCCTCTGTTAAGGAATGGATGCAGTACTCCAGGTGGCTTCTCAGCATAGCAGAATGGATGGTCAGAATCCCCTCCCATGACCTGCTGGACATGCTGCTTGTGATGCAGCCCAGGACACAATTGGCTTTGTGGACTGCAAACACACACTGCCAACTCATGTCCAGCCTCTCATCCACCAGTCGTTTTCAGCAGGGCTGCTTTCGATCTGTTCATCCCCCAGTCTGTATTGGTACGGAGGTCTACCCTGACCCAGGTGCAGCACCTTGCAATTGGTCTTGTTAGACTGTATGAGATTTCCATGCAACCACTTCTCAACCCTCTCTAGGTTCCTCTGCATGGCACCCTATCCTTCAGGTGTGCTAACAGCACCACTCAGCTTGGTTCCATCTGCACATTTGGTGAGGGTGCACTCAATCCCTTAGTCTACGCCATTAACAAAGATATTAGATAACACTAGTCCCAGTATGGACCCCTCAGGAACATCACTTGTCACTGAAAGGTTTAGTTTAGTTTAGTTTAGCGCAAATGAAAGGTTTAATTTAGATTAGTTCACTTTTATTCACATTTTTGTTTCTTTATATTTGTTACTGTCTTCTTGGCATGGAATCCTCATTCCCCTCATTTCTGTTGAAGAAAATTTACTTAGAAATTTCATTTGCATAAAAAGAAATAAAAATAGCTTTTGATCCAATATCTTGTACTGCATTATATTTCCTGGGTTCCCTTTGTTTCCTCATTTGCTTGGATTTTTTTTTTTCCCTCAAGGTTTCTTCATTATGCCTGAAGCATGTCATTGTTTCCAATGTCTGCTATGTAACTCTAATGTCCCTCAACACAGTAGGCCAGGCCTGGGAATCTGATGCTGTATTTACTGCATGAACAACAACTTAATTAAGTCATGCTTTAGAAATATCCTCAGTGCTTTGTTGTTACTATTGCACTTGGGCATGTATCACATTGTTCTGATAAATGTATTGGGGGAATTGCTTTGTAGCTCATCTTGTTTCTGGAACACTACTGGCTAAGGACCCTGGAACAAATTGTTTCTATTGCACAACTGGGGATAATGCTCTCGGTTCCAAAAATGAGCACAAAACGTTCAGAATTAGGACCAAAATTTTTCAAGACAAGTATGCAATCTGAATAAGAATTAGATCTAGTTTACTTCCACTAGTATCTCATATGACTGACGTAAGAGATTATATTTGTTTTCCTCTTTCTTTAATACAGAAAAGCCAGGATAAAATGTCTTCTTCCATTCTTCTTTACTTGCACAGATAGGGAAGTCAGGAAAATAGAGAATAAAATATTTTATAATGCATTTATGCAAGGTTCATCAGCATTTGCTGTTCTAGTCAACAGCCTTACACTCTGTGTGGTATATTCTCTTGAATCTTTGTCTAAGCTTTAAAAAAGCAAGATGTCTGTCTAGGAAAGTGAAGAATCCTCCTGGACTAGGAAGAGGGTCTCCCTCTCTCTCCATCCACCACTTTGAAATGAAGAGAATTTAGGCAGAAAATGTAGTGAAGAGGGTAACAGTTCTTTTCTACAAATATATAGAATAAAAACAAACAGAACAAGCAACAACACCATAACTGAAACCTTGAAAGACCAAAGTCGCACCTTGTCTTTCGGTGCAGTCACAGCCGCGAACAGCAGGGGGGGCCGGGGGGCCGTGGCCGGCGGGGGCGCCCGCAGGCTGATCCTGTGGGAAATTGGATTCTCCAACACTACTTAGGAATTCCCCATCTCTGGGGTTGCTGGGAAATTAGATTCACCACTCAGCACTAAGAGGGATCCCCTAGCTTTAGGAATGCATGCACAGTGCTTGGCAAACAGCTCTGGATTCCCCAACCCGTGGGGGAAGAGGCAGCCACAGCAATGGGACGCAGGGAAAAAAAACCAAAACCAAAAACAAAAACAAACAAACAAACAAACAAAAAAACCCCAAACAAACAAAAAACAAAACAAAACAAAACAAACAAACAAACAAAAAAGCTGCTAATGCAGGGGTGAATAGAGGCTCCCTCATCAAAATGCTGACTCTGGTGATTGTCAGAGGAGACAACCAAGGACATACAGAGAAGCAGCAGCTGGACACTAAAGCTAATGGGACCAGAGATGAGTGGAAAACAGACAAAAAGGTAATGTGGGACCCTCTCCCACACCACTCCTTGAGACAGGGAAAACGAAGTGCCCAGAAAAAACAAAAGCTTCCCCCACCAAATTGAGACCTCCCCCTCCAAAATACTTTCCCAAGCCATTAGTTTGATATTTAAGAGGCTATCAGCTGCACTTTTGTTTGGCTTAGTGGAGGGTATACCCTCAGGGACCAGGCTACAGTAGGCAGCAAAGGAGGTCTTCCCCTACTCCTTCCAGAGTGGTCATGGGGAAAACTCAAGCAAGAGGAATTTAACATCCATGGCAATTATGTAGGGTTAAATGAAACCAGTTGGGCTTAATTCTCCATCAGTTTTCAAGAAGTGCAATAATTTGTACCTTTGTGAAATAAGTACAATGTGAACGAGAATTAAAATACAAAAAAGCATTTTTACAATTACTATCCATAGATATGTGAACAGATCCCAGTGCTAGAAGTGTCAGTGGCAGAGTCTTAGAAAACAAAGGCTAAAATTAATGTTCAGAGATTATTGAAATTTTGTAATATTTATAATGCAATCATATAATTATATGGAAAATTTGTAGATTTTAAAAATGAATAATAAACATGGTGTTCCTGGCACTATAACAATTGTTAACAGTATAGATAACAATAAAAGGTTTCACAAAGTAGAGTTTAAACTAGATGTTAGCTTTAGAACTAATTTTGCACAGTTTATATCTTTCCATATAAAATTAAATACATTATTTTGAAAGCTTGTTTAAAATTTTTTGTCTGAAGCCTCATAATGTATTTACTAGTTATTTACATGTTATTGTCCTAGTTGGAATAATAGATTAATAGAATCACAGAATCACACAATGTTTTGAGTTGGAGGAGTCCTTCAGAAATGGTCTAGTCCTATCCCCCTGCCATAAAAGGGAGATCTTTCACTAGACCAGTTTTCTCAAAGCCCCATCCAAGATGTCATTGAATATGAACAATGACAGGGCACCCACAACTTCTCTGGAAAACCTCTTTCCAGTGTGTCACCACACTTGTAAAAAGTTTCTTCCTTATATTGAATCCAAACCTACCTACTTTCAATCTGAAACTATTACCTTGTCCTGTCACTCCAGACCTTGGTATAAAGTCTCTCTGTATCTTTTCTGTAAGCCCCTATGTATTTTCTTTTTTTAATCTTCTGTCTCTGAACAAAACAGGAAAAGGTATAAAAGGGGAAGTCAGTTGCAAAACAAGGCCCATCAGTGCTCCTGTCTTGCTGAGCTATGGGCCACAGTCTGTCCTGTTTTATTACTTCCTTTCTTAATGACCTCTCTGCATAAACTCACTCTCTATCATATGTGTGCCAGTGCTTCAAGGCCTCAGTGCCAGCTACAGGGGTAACCATCATCATCATGGCTAGACTTCGCAAACGAAGATTTGGGAGGGTTTTACCCACGCTTGCTGCAAGCGCACTGATGGCTGATAAGGCCAGTGTGAGATAGGCACGTCTGGTTGCAAAAGGCACAGCAGAAAGTCTCCATAGGTGGCACTGTCAAGGCACAGTTCTTTCTGCAGTGTCTTTTCTCCTCCAGGCTGATTCTGCGTGCTGTTTCAAAGGAGACAGCAGCGTTATAGATTGTGTGTCTCCACACCTCCCGATTGGAGGCCAGAGTGGACCATTGATGGTGGTCAATATGGCCAAGGCTGGGGTAACCAGCATGAGAGGAATGAGTGCCAGCTACTGAATTCAGACTGGAGCTGTGAGCAACCCTGGCCCTTGCTGTCAGCTCCTGAAGCCAGCAGGGTCTTGGTGTCAGCTACTGGAATCAGCAGCACCTTTAACCTTCAGCTACTGGGGCAGGAATGGTGTGCCTCCCCATACTATGGAGAAAACAGGGTGCGTAAGGGATTCACCACCAGAGTCGGACCATAGGTCACAGTTCATGTATCTGGATGCTACCTGCTGTGGGGGGTGAATGTCTGTAACTTCCTCAGATCAAACGTCCATGGGGTGTGCATGTAGATTTGCTGGCAAGCTCCAGGCTGGAGCAGTCAGTGAGCTGGGGACCTGTGAGACAGGTAAGGGGTGCCAGAATCCTAGCAGGGCTACCAGCCAGGCAGAAAAGCTGTACCAGCACTTGGGAAAACCATAAATGTGTGTGCCTGTGAAGCTGAGTAGTGTGGTGTGTGTCCTGCACTGATGACCTTCTGACCCTGCCAGCTGAAGAGGAGGAGATGTGGCCATCTGTGCCTGTATCTGGTGTGAGCCCCGGGCATGAGGGCTGCTGGGGGCAACACCACATCTGTGGACATTTGTGGTTGTGTCCTGGTCCTCTGTGTGTGTCCATGTCTCCATATATGTACATCCATGGTGGTGCATACTCTATCACCACTCCTCCGGGTTTGGATATGTGGGTGTTGAGCCTCGTTGGAGTGTTGGGTGATGATGGTCGCAGTGGTATGATATTAGTCTCCTAGGCTAGGCTTTTAGTCCATGCATCTAGGAGAATAGCGCTCTCCCTGGTTTCCCCCCCCCCCGGCCGCGTGGTGCCTGAGCCCTGGGCAGAGGACAAAGACACCACAGCAGCTTGGAGAGGGTCCGAGCAGAGAGAGAGCGTTTATTCAGGAAGCAGGGACTTTTTATAGTCCCTTGGAGGGGGTTCAGATTCTCCAATGGGGGAAAAGGTATTGTGTGGCTTTGGGCCAACAGGGATGAGGGGATTAACATATAGGCGGGGAAAGGTTTCAGGCAGTAAGGTGGGTCACGCCCCTCAGTACCATGAGGACGGGTCGCAAAGGATCTCTGGGAAGCACATGGTTTCGGGGAAGTGGTACAAATGGATTCTGGGAAAGGGAGGACATGGATTTCGGGGGGAGGACATACATGGCAAAGGTAAACATACATTTTAAAGCATGAGTTCAAGGCATTATCAGTTACATTCTGCATCATTTCAAGGTGTTATCATTTATATTCTTAATCCATTCCCACACACTCCTTGGACCATTCTACAATTTCAAGAATTTCCATTGGCTATTGGTGTAATGAGTTGGGCATTAGCAGGAACTCTAGCATGGCTAAGGTAGAGCTGGCGCTATCATACCAGGGACTTTTGCTGTCTCACCAAGAAGAGGAACGAGATATTATCACTCATCTCCTGACAGCCTTGGGATACTACTTACCTGAATTGTAGTCCAAGTGGAACAGTACAATTGTTACTGGACTTTTGAAAAATTCCAATAGTTGTTGATTTGGATTGTGGTCAGGTTGGAAACTGACTATGGCTAAAGCCAACCATCTTGAGACCCAATAAATGGTGGTCCTGATCAAGGTCCTCTGAGCTCTCCTGGACAGTAGCTGACTGTGTCCATGACCTCCCTCTAAATGGTGTGCTTCTCAGCAAATTCTCAAGTTTGCAAAGTCAGGAGGACTATCACTGAAAGCTGATGACTGGGCCTAGGCTGATACGCCGACCCACTGAGGCTCAACCCTCACCCACTGAGAAATGCAAGGATGTTAAATGCATTGCACTGAACTCAAGGGGAATTTTTAACAGGTATACCTTTGTACTTTTGTGTATATACATATTTGGGTCTCTGTGTATGCGTGAATTGATTTAAACATCTTATAGGAAGTATAGTATGAATGTTACCATCCTGGATCTATAATTAAGTCACTGTTACAGTTGTAAATCCTGTGGGATCACTCTGTAAATGTTAAATTAGCCAATGATTAATACAGACAGACAGAAGGATCCTTAGCAGGGTCAGCTGGAGGAGGTGGCAGGTTCTAACTTCTCCTAACAAGATGCTTCAAATCTGACTGGATTCTAGCACCAGTACTTCTTTCCCTAAGGATCCTATGACAAATAAACATTGGTCCTAACCCCTCATTTAAATTAAAAGATTTATTTTTCTTTCTCTCAGGTGGTTAAGTATTTAAAAAAAAAAAACCACAAAAAAACAAAAAAAAGACAGAGAAGGCATTCCTAAATCAAAGGACAATCTAGTTTTCACAGTGACCACAGAATCATAGTCATATTTATACATTTGTGACTGATGATCTAATCTCAGGTTCTCTTTCTTATGTAAGCATGCTTTTATTAGCAAACCAAAAAGTTATACTCCTCTTTGCTTGTTTCCCTCCTCAATTACTTCTTGCCAATGCTTCAACCTCAACCACAGAGATGGAGAAATGTTTTCTCAAGATTGCATGTGAAGTTACATTCAGTACAAGTATCCAAGGAACAAGATCTGCAATCAACTTCAAAGTAAAGCTGTTGAGGAGAGTCCTAAACCTTTTCCACATTGTGAGAAACGTAAAATCACTACAAAAACTTCTACATGGTTAGGAGACTAACTACAAGAAGCTAATTTTCTTGTCTCTATAGATCTTGTCTTTCTTCCCATTCTGATGAACTGTACTATGTAAAAATGCTATTATTTCTCTGTTGACTGTGCAAAAAAGATAGATGAGATTGCTGTACACAGGATATAGAGACGGTGAAAATCTGACAGGTGATGACAAGAAGAACCCTAAAGTTTCCAATCTTTAGCAGTTAAAGATAACTACTCTGCAGTTTAGTAAGCAGAGTTTCCTGGGTGAAGTCTCCCTAGAATCTCTAAGAAAAAGGCTAAAAGTCTTGGATAATCACATCATGTGTCCAGTGTCTCAATAGGTAAAAGTACAATAGTGCTATTACTACAGAATAATTTAAACTCTGACTCAGGTAGCATTTTAGTTACAACAGTTAATAATTGAAATCTGGATTTTTTTGTATTTCATGAAGATCACTATGTCAGATAGACATTTCAATACATTATAAATGTGTTGCATACATTCTTTCATAGTAGTCATTGCTCCTTAAGGTATAACATTTGCATTTAGGGTTAACTCTTAGTAGGCTATCTTTCAAACTGACTCTTAGCAGGGAGACTTGGGGCCCATACAAATTAGATTTCCTTAATGTTTTCTGCAATTGCTTCCCTGAGAGGCTTGAATATAGAATATTCAGTCTGTCATCATGATAGCAATACATAGCAACCATAGCCATATGAGAAGAACCCATGGGTACAGAATGGTATGCCAAAAAGCACTTCTTTATATTAGCAAATTTGCACAATTTCCTCATGTAATATTAGATAAACCAACAAAACATCTGGTTTTAACAGCTCAGATATTTTGCTCCGAAATGTCTGTACTAGCAAATTTATACAATGTAGTCCAGGTCTGATTTTACTGTTACACTTTGGTACAGAAATTTTCTACTAAAAACATAATATAAAATATTAAAATATGTAAACCATGTAATGTTAAATTATGTTATTTTTACCTTTTCCTTATTAGATTGTTTGGTTGTAGAAACATTCACACAATCCTTAAGAACAGCTTAATTCTTCCATTACTTGGATTTATTTCATGTAACTTACAATGTCTGCACTGCAAAAGTCTCCATGTGAGCTGGTGTCCCTGACATCCTTTTGTATTTAATGAAGGGAAATAGCCATGTATATATTGCAATAACTTTTATTTGGTTTAGACCTCTAAATTATATATGCAGTTTATGAGTACCTATTTGTCTTTAATAGACTATGGTAGGAGTCTAACTCTATAGAGTCATTTATACTGGAGTATAAATGCTTGAATTTTATCTTGTAAAGTACCTACCTTGTAACAAGTGTTATACCCACTTATTCTGTATTTGCAATGTCATCGCTATAAAGAAAGGTCAGTGGTCTTGATATATGCTTGTAAAATGTAAAGTATTGAGCACTGGTGCAGCCTCACCTTGAATATTGTGTGCAGTTTCAGTCACCACAATATAAAAAAGATATTAAGCTATGAGAATGTATCCAAAGGAGGGCAATAAGATGGTGAAAGGGCCTTGAGGGGAAGCCATATGAGGAGTGGCTGAGTTCATTTGGTCTATTCAGCCTGGAGAAGAGGAGACTGAGGGGAAACCTCATTGCAGTCTACAACTTTCTCAGGAGGGTAAGAGGAGCAGCAGACACTGGTCTCTTCTCTATGTTGACCAGTGACGGGACTTGAGGGAATAATCTGAAGTTGTGTCATGGGAAGTTTAGGCTGGATATTAGAAAAAGGTTCTTCACCCAGAGGGTGGTTTAGCATTCAAACAGGCTCCTCAGGGAAGTGGTCACATCACCAAGACTGTCAGAGTTCAAGAAGCATTTGGATGATACTCTCAGTCACATGGTGTGACTCTTGGGAGTGGTCCTGTGCAGGGCCAGGAGCTGGACTCGATGACCTTCATGGGTCTCTTTCAATTCAGCATGTTCTGTGATTCTGTGAAATGTTTTTAGGCATCATGGATAATAACAATACAGTGATAAGTAGTGCTAATACTAAAATGAATAGATATGGAAAAACATTCTCTTCTACAATATCTACTGGGATGAAGGTCCCAGGAAAAATAAGCCTACATAAATTAAGATAACAAGTTGTCTGAATTTCTCATTGAGATCACTGGATAAGGTTGTTATATGGATTTATAGAAAGGGATAAATGACACACTAAAGGAAAAAAGTGTAAAGCAATTCTCTTGGTCATGGGGCTGAAAACCACTTGTTAGGATTTTCTTTCTATATTTCTTTTAGAGACTGAATTCTATATCAACAAACCTATGAGACATTTATGTGAATCAGCAGATTCTAAAGAGAAATGTAGTTTTTAAAACTGTTTCATTATATTGTCTTTGAGAGTGATCATAATTTCAGCTTGATATTTGGCTAAAAGCTTGAAAATAATTCTCTCAGTTTGGAGAATTGCATCCTTTTAAGCAATCTTAGGTAACTGTTTTCTGGGGTTTCTTATGACGTAAGTGGTCATCTTAGAGCCTTGTCCTTCTCTGAAGCACAAAAGCAGAATTTTCTTAGCTGACAATGTTTTGCTTCATGTTATAGAAACAATCTATTCATTTCACAGGTACTATAACAGCAATAGATTATGATATTGTTGTATCAGCATTTAAAAAGTTATAATTATATTAAAAATATATGAAGTGATTCCACAATATTAAAAGTCATTTTACAAAGGCAATCTTTCCACTTTGAAATATGATTCTAAATATTTTACTTATATTGTCATTATGATTTATCAGAAAGTGTAACACCTATTAATTGTGGTGTTAACCTTATGAGTGTAATTTACCCTTTGTACACTTCTTGAATTTGTGAAACCTGAAAATTTTTGATCTTTTGCTCATAGTGTAGTGCTATTAGCACTGTAGGCTATTTTGAAACATTAGTTGTTGCAACACACTGCAACAATTACTAAAATTATATGCTGTGCTGCCTTTTTTTTTTTTTTTCCCCTCATTTTTTTTTGTTTTCTTTTAAGCTGTCTGGACAGATCTCATGGATGTATTCAAACATACACCAGGGAATGTTTTCAAAGCTTTTATGGTGTGCTTTAAGCAGCTACACATTTTTTGGTTTTGAGAGAGCTTTGCCCTGGAGGAGAAATCCTTCAGAGATAAGAAGAATGTGAACACAAGGACTTAGAAAAAAAAAAGGTTCACAAATGTGGAGAATGATTAACACAAAGAAAGGGGGAGGAGACGTCTGTTGATTAAATGATTTTTAGAGATAATTAAGTGCATTCATCCAGAAATAACAAACATTACACATCATTTGCAGGCACACGACTATCTTGAAAACAAGAGAGATTTAAACAGAGCCTACAAAATAATCAGCAGCTTGAGGGCAGTCAAAACTATGTCACTGACATGACCTTCCAGACTTTGTACCAGCTTTCATGAAACAGTAGTAGCAAGCAGGTGCCGAATGCTAGACTAATAGGATATAAATATAGATATAGGAAGCTGAAATGAGGCAATCCTTTTCAACAGTATTGACTAACTGTTCATTTTATAAGTAATCAATCAATATTCCCCAATAATACTACATAGTTTCATTTTTTTCATGTGATTCTCACCTCAAAGCTTCTGATGCTTTGTCTTATAGGACTTATATGTGAAGAAGAATTCAAGGACAAAGTGCGCTGCAATTCAGAGGTACAATGTTGTGTGAACTACAGTTAGGGCTACTGTATGTCTTGAAGGGCAAAGAATAAACAGAAAGACATGTTAGTGTGATATTTATGCCATCTTAATTTATACTTTATGTATTTGTGATTATTACTATTTTTGATACCTATTTATACCATGACATCACTTAAAAATTTTTTTTTGTCAAAAATTGTTAGTTCTTCCTTCAAGGGAAAATACTTCTGGTCAGAGTGGTGCCCAGTTCATATTTCAGAGTTAGCACCTGACAAGGACTTAGTTCTAAGTGATCTGAGATATTTGATATAGTTACTGTTGCATCTAAGTTTCACCATGTAGAAAAACACACAAGAGGAATTTTCATCCCTGCTTTTTTTTTCCTGTCCCTCTGTACAAATACATGTGCTTGTGTAAGGCTTTGACTCTGGACTTCATCATCTATCTGTTCTTGTTGGTTGTACAGAGAGCACCAATAAAGAACTGGAGACACACACACACAAAACCAATAAATCCATTTATACATGTAGCTAAGTTTTAATCTCTATACCTATATGTTTTCTGTATGCAATGCTAATTTGGGATCAAATTCTATGAAGTGAGACACTGTTATGTTTTAACTAGAATATAGTCTGTGGGTGTGTTTGACCAAGATACATACATGGCGGGGAACAGGTTTGACCCTATGTAAGTAATTACTGACCTTTTTGCCAACTAGTGCCTTATGAGAAAATTGTAATGGGTTTACCCCAGCTGACTGCCAGGTGCCCAACAAGCCATTCTATCACTCTTTCTTCATCAACAGGATAGAGAGAGAAAATATGATAAAAATCTCATAGGTCAAGATAAGGACAGGGAATTCTCTGCTCTGGTGCCTGAAGCACATCCTCACCCTATATCTTAAGTCACCATGGTGTCTGCAGAGTTCTTTCTCTCATAAATTCTCAGTCCTCTCTCTCAGCTTCTGTTACATGGTAATTTTCAACACTTCTTCAATATGTTATGACAGGGATGCTGCTAACACCACTGATTGGCTCAGCTTTGGCCAGCAGCAGGTCCACCTTGGAGTCAGCTAGAAATGTCTCTGTCCAACATGGGAGCAGTTTCTGATGTCTTCTCGCAGAAGCCACCCTTTTAGCCTATCCCCTTTCTGTCAAAACCTTGCCACATGAACCCAATACAGACAGTTAAAAAAGCCACAGATTGAGGTGAGCAGATGAAGTTATGAATCAGGTTTCTCCTGGTATTAGACATGACTAAAGCCTGACGAATCAGCAGCAGCCCATTCATTCTGTTTAGCAAGGCTGAAGCAACTATCATTCTGGAACACAGCAGTAAACTACAGAGCAACTTTTCCTGTACGGTTAGACTAGCCAGAATCAAATCAGTTTTGTATTTATTTATTTACTTGTTTAGTTTGAACTTCTTCATTGCAAAATAGGAAATGGAAGTAGTACTGACGAGGAAGGTGTTTATATTGTTACAAGAAATTACAGTAGAACGTCCAAGAAAACATATGCAGTGCATCCAAAATACTTCAGGAGTAAAAAATATGTGTTGCCAGTCAACACATTATCAAGTGCTCCTACAGGACTTGCAGTCCCTGAACTTCATGAGAAGATATAAAATAGGCCAGTTGCTAAATAGTACGAGCTAATTCTTTGATTAAATCAGTTTTTAAATGTAATTTTGTTATCTCTCAGCCATAAGACTGCCCTATTCCCAAAACCTAGACACTTCTTGTATATACATGGCTATTTAATAAAGTGTGGCAAACAGATTGTGTATTCCCTTTAAAGACATACAATGTTCTGGTTTTTTTCCTTACCTATTGAAGACAATGTTTTCATAAATAAACAAAGATATTATAATCTTTACTGATTAAGGACCAGAATGAGATTGTAAATCGATTAGATTAACAGATTTTTACTCCCTGCATTTGTAACACATGTCTTCAGAACAGGCAAAGCTAAACAAATTTCACATGTAATACTCTACCATAATGTAATATGAGATGTGGCTATTTTCCCCTATTTTCTTCATTGGCATGTGTTGGTACGTGTCAATTTATGTGTCATATATTAATATTTTCAGCTTAGGCAAATGATTCCATTTTTACTAAATTAATATGTGTGCATGTTTATTTACCTCAGTTCTTTCAGTTAATGAAATAAAACTGTAGGTAAAACACAGATCTTCTAATTTAGGCACATTATCGTAGCAAAGTTTAAGATTTCTGAAAGAATAGGAGTAATCAAATTCCCTATGGAGGGAGTGAAGGTTTAGATCCCAGTTTCTGCATAGGAACTGGTAAAAGGTGATAGGCATAAACATCCCATTCACCTCCCTGAATCAGTTTTTCTCATCATCTTCAGAAAATAAGACTTAATCAATTACAGATTTTCCCTTATATTAGAAAACAAACAAACAAACCAACCAAAAACCCAAACCAACAAACAAAAAAACCCCAAACCAAACCAAACCAAACCAAAAACCAAAACCAACCAACCAACCAAAAAAAAAAAAAACAAAACCAAAAGCCAAAAACAAGCAAACAAAAAAACTCCACAAAAAATAAATTAAAAACCCCAAAATAAAATAAAAAAACACAACAAAACAAACAAACAAAACAAACAAACAAAAAACAAAAAACAAACAAACAAACAAAAAAAACAAAAAAAAAAACCCAAACCACAACCAAACCAAACCAAACCAAAAGTTGAAAATAGAATCTGAGCCTAACATTTTTATTGTAATTTCTCTACAGCTAGTTCCATTTCTACATGTGAGCCCTAAGATTAGCTTGCATTCCTCCTAACTCCATTACAGGCCCACCCGTGACAGCACAGTGATCTATCTTCAAAAAATGTAAGATCTGTTACAGAGGATACTCTACAGACTGGTTGTCACAGCAGTGTCCTAGGAGATAAAAGTTCAAAGTTTTCCATCTGACAGGGTCAAAAAAACAAGCTTACAGATTCCTAATTCATTCTAAAGCTATATCACAGCTATCTGATGAGACAATGTTTATACACAAACCTGACAGTGGCAAATCACATTTATGTTCTGGGGTTTCCTGGAGTCACATTTGAATTCTAACCTGGAGAGAAGTACCTTTCCCCTCAAAACAGGCACTTGTGAGCAGGCATTACAAATTAAACTGTCATTGGCAAGTGAGCATTGAGGCTAAGTAGAGTAAGCAATGAATTTCAGAGTAAAGCAGTCCTAAAAAGTAGGCAGACTGAAATGCTTTGTGGCACTAAAGAGAGTTGTAGGTGACTAAATTCCAGGTATTGGAATTTTTGTGTATTGAACTCCATGACAAGGACAATCTTGTCCTCTTATTTGGAAGCCCAAAATAATCTATAACCTCTATATTTCTTATTTGATTCAGCCTTAACATATACTTGGGTTTGGCTTCATTCTTCTACTATCTCTAGTATCTGTCATGAAATCAAGAGACTAGAAGTGGTCTGGTTTTAAATACCAATTTTTTTCTGCCTTTCTCATATGCACAGAGTTATCCCATGTATTTATGCTTTTTCCTGTTTGACTTAATCCCACTGTTTGACTTTAAATCCCACTGATTTAGTATTTCCCCAACACAATTATAGTCTAATACATCAATCAGATCAAAGGCTCAAAAATTTCCGGTTTTTATGTCAGTTTTGACTGCTTTAATTTCATCATATTGTTTTCCTACTACATATACAGTTTTCTGTGATCCTTTCCATTTCTGTCTCTGGTATGTACAATTTTGAGTGACAGCCAGGGGATTATCATTCACTTCTTTTGTTTTGCTATATTTTAGCAAATCTGAATGCTAACATTCTTTTGCTCTCTGCTTGTCTTAAATCAAATCAGATTAATTCCCTGGCCACTATAGTGGCTTCATTTTTTTTTCAATTCAATGTACTTCTGGTGGCCAAATATGAATATAGACTTGAACCTTATCACTACATATTTAAAGTAGTTTTGTGAGAATCAGTGAACAGACTTTATAATGACACATCAGTCAAGATGACTTATTAAGAAGTTTACGTTAGCTCCTGAAATATTTACATTTGCCTACAAAATAAGAGGGATACCTTTTAGACTCAGATGCAGCCACACCTGAACAGAAGCAAATAAATCAGACTTGATGTCTTCTAAAGTCTGTAATCTACAGAAGTTGACGGAGGACCTTATTTATAAACTCAAGTATCTTCAGAAAACCCCTAAACCATATATTAGATAGCAATCAAAAATACAGAAAAGGGAGCTAAAAATAAGAAATTGCATAGCACCGCTCTAGTAACATTTCTGAGATGTTTGGGAACATCATGGCTCATTCAAAATTAAGGTAATAGATCATTTTATGAAAAGAACCTCGTTAGATCACTCTGTATTGCCACCACTACATATAATTCAAAAGGCATTAATCGCTTATCTATTGTCCCAGCTTTTAATTCCGTAAGGGAACATCTCACAACTCCAGAAGGTCAAGACCCTTTCAGAAAGGAAAAATAACCCTTCAAAATTCTTGATTCCTAAATGAAAACATTTATATATTTATATTCTTCCAGAGTAGAAAAGTAGCTTATATGTAGCTACCAGCTTAAGTTTTCTACTCATCTATCAATAATTGTCATACTTCAGAGTTTCTAAAATCAGAGAATCCTCTTACATCTCTTTTTCATGCCTACACACAAAAAACTCCCTGTTTATTCCCCGTTTTTGTCAAGTATCAGGCTAAAAACATAAACCTAGTAACTGTTTTCACCATTTGAATTCCACAAACACATGTACATATAAATAATACACAACCATGTAAACATATAGACCGTGTATCAATGTACATAAACTACATATATAATATGCATACATTTTAGTATAAAATTATATCCTTATATACATATAACTTCCAAATTCTATGCATAGTTAAATAAGTAACATTAAAATGAAATATTTGTTCACTTTTAACAATAGTGTGATGCAGGGATATGACTGTAACCAGCCTTCTAGTGAATTTAATCTCAAAAACATAATCATTATTCATTTTTAGCATAGCAAATTCCTTTTCTATAATGGGTATGTAATTGGTATTAAATGAACTATGCTGATGACTGTGCTTTGATTATATATTTTTCAAAGGTGTGGAGAATAAAATCCACTCCTTATGACAATTTTTCTTTGTCTAAGCCTGTTAATCAGTAATGCAAACCAGTGAAAATTGGTGTTTGTTGGTGGTTTTTTTTTGTATGTTTGTTTTGTTTTGTTTTGTTTTTTTCTTGTTTATAATGAAGATTTTATTTTGGTTTTGGCTGAGGCCACAGATTATTCGTGTGTCTACAACTGAATAGTACTTGCACAATAAGAACTGACTTAACACAGCCTTAGGCCATATTGAATTCAATTATATGGAAAAGGGAAAATTTTTAGATCACTCCTAGTCCGAGATTATCAGAGTTCCATTCTTTCAATTACTGGTTATAAAACCAGATAATTTGACTGTTATTTTAATAGAGAAATAGAAGTGTTTTCAATAATTCAGAAAAAAAAATCCATATTAGTGACATTTTTCATTGAAACTATTGTCTTTTTCAACCAATTCTAGTGTTCAAATAAAGACAGACATTGTGGAATACACCTGAAGCCCAAAACAAGCAAAATAACAGATATATAAGACAAAATTAATTAAACCAAAACAAACATATTACATCAAGCTAGCAATTAACAAAACATTCAAACAAGATTTTGAATACATGTCCTCTTCCACCCAACAAGAATTTTGAATGTAGATCTCACTCTTCTGGTAATAAGTCTAAAATCCTTACTGAACACCCACATGAAACTTTAAGAGGGATCTTAATAGTGCAGAATTTTGAGCTGATAGTGTGCACAGCAGTGCATTTACCCATCTGGAAGAAAGTTTATGAAACTGATACAGTAATTTCCATAGTAATACACAATTTAGTTCTGTAAAAGAAAAATCAAATTCTAAGATGTTCCATGAGGAGCCAAATAAATTATTAGTAAGAACTTTGTCAATATTGAGAAGTAATAGCAGTGGATTGGACAATAATATGAAATAACATATTAGAACATATAGGAAAGCAATATACAAGAGTGTCACCAAAGGTAAATATGTCAGACTGGTAAAGAAGATTCTGGAATGGCTGCCAAAGTCTGGATATCCCAACAGAAGAGATTAAACAGAATTGTAGAGAGACACAACATGGTAGATAATCCAGAACAACAGGGATACAGATTAATTAGTATGTATGTAAGACATTGGAAGTTCTGTGTCCAGTAGTGGATTGATAAAACAGATATACAAAAAATATGCTGTGTACCTCTTACTAACATACTTTTGTGATGTTGCCTTATTTGATTATGCTGTTTCATACTTAGTCTATCTCACATATTCCAACTTCACGTGTTTGCACACAACATCACAAAGAGACATAATAGANNCATCACAAAGAGACATAATAGAAGTGGGTTTTTTTCAAATGTATTTGCTTTCAGTTTGGATTAAAAAAAAATTGCACTATTTCACCTTGTGAAAGGTTATATATTAATGGAAAAATTAGAAAACACATTCAATTACTCTAATAAGCCTGCTGCCATTTTATCTTGGTCTTGGCCGTGTACAACTCACGTTGAGTCCCTTGGGAACATTGTCTAAGAGCTGAAAAAGCAGACTCCTATAGTAACTGAATTCAGTGGAAAGTTTTCTAATTATTTTAATTGAATTTAGATCAGGTCATCAAGGGAG
>VXAU01005982.1:0-15782 GCA_013399695.1 Formicarius rufipectus
AGTGGGAGGAGAGTGGTGTACTTAAGACTGATTTGTTTCTTTTTAGTTTTATTACTTTTAGTTGTTATCTTGTTAGTAATAAATATAAGTATTTTAGCTGCTCTGAGTTTGTTTTGCCGTTCTCTCTCAACTGTTTTTTTGCCTTTTCTCCTTTTCCTTTCCCTCTGGGAAAGCGGGGCCTGGAGATTTGGGTGGACACCGGGTGAAACCACCACAGGGTGCTGTACAGGCAGCACAGGCTCAGAGCAAAGGCAAAGAGGAGAGGCTTTTGTTCATTCCTTGGGCTTTGTCACCATTTCCACCCCCCTTGGGTCCCCCACTGGCTGCCAAGGCCCTGCAGCACATCTGTGAGCATTATCTCTCCTGTGCCCAGGGAGTAACCTCCTGTGGAATGCATGTGGAGAAACATCCCAACCTGTGCCTGGGAAAGAAGCCCCATTCCAGGCAGGAAAGCTTCCTTAGCCAAAAATAACTGTCTCCTTGGGAGCAAAATCTTCTGGAAAAGAGCTACTCACCCCTACACCACGTCATGGAAGGAAACCAGGTCTGATGAGCAGGACTGTCCTCTCTTGAGGCCATGCTGGCTGTGACCAGTGACTGCGTTGTCTTTCAGGTGTTTTCCAATACTTCCCAGAGTAATCTCCATAACTTTACCAGGCACTGAGGTGAGAGTGACAGGCCTGTAGTTTCTGGGGTCCTTCTTCTTGCCCTTCTTGAAAACTGGGACAACATTTGCCAGCTGTACTGGGTTTGCATGTCTAGTTTGTGCAGCTACACTTACTGGTGTAATAAAAGATAAGTTTTCCTATAAACCCTGCCCTGCATGGTAATAATAATGAAAGTAGCAGCCAGGACTTCAGCTCTTGAGTGTCCATGAACTTGACTGCCCAGCAAGTTGTTGGCCTGCACAGGAAGATGCTGGACCCAGTCTCCTGTGCAAGGGGCAGGTTCACAGCACACAAAAAACCCTCTTTTGAGGTGGGGGCAGATGTGTTGTCTTAGGGAACCAGAGCAGAAGGGGATGGCATTGCTATGAAGGGACTCAACTGCAAGAAAATTGTGAAGAGGAGAAGGAATGACCTAAGATGGAGCATCATCCAGTGGCATTTCATGTTATGTGGGAAGGACATCTCTCTCTCTCCTCAGCTAAAGTAAAACCATTGGCATTTTTGTTAAATTCCTAATAAAGGAAGGCAGCTTCATCTCTTGAATGCAGTCTGAGAATATGTCCCATCTACCTCCATCACAGGACAAGAGCAAGACCAGGACAGGTCTCTGAAAGATCAGGTGTGGCAAGGAGAATAATTTCTTTATTTTCTCTTCTGCTGCAAAACCAAGGGGGTATTGACATGAAACCAGCCATTGGCAGGTGCAGAAAACAAACAAACAAACAAAAACACAAAGAAAGGGAAAAGGAAGTTGTTCTTCACACAACATCTTGTTAAAGGGCAGATTTCCTTGCCAGAGGACATTGTAGCCTACAAGAAGTTTATGTGGGTTCAAAGAGAAACGACACCATGTCTGATGAGGACTATCCGAAGCCTTTCATGGTGACCTTAGAAGCATGGCAATATTTAGGCTGGAAAGCCCTCTAAGACCATCGAGTCCAACCATCCCCACAGCACTGCCAGGGCCACCACTAAACCAT
This sequence comes from Formicarius rufipectus, assembly GCA_013399695.1. NCBI lineage: Eukaryota > Metazoa > Chordata > Aves > Passeriformes > Formicariidae > Formicarius > Formicarius rufipectus. Next base: position 1,649 of record VXAU01005982.1, read on the forward strand.
GTCCCAGGTGCCACATCTGCATGGTTTTATGAACACTTCCAGAGATCGGGACTCCACCTTGGGCAGCCTCTTCCAATGCCTTTCCATGAAGAATAATTCCCCAATATCCAACCTAAACCTCTCCTGGCACTACTTAAAGCTGTTTCCCCTTGTCCTGTCCCTGTTCCCTGGGGGCAGAGCCCGACTCCCACCCCGGCTCCCCTCTCCTGTCAGGGGATTGCAGAGAGTGAGAAGGTCCCCCCTGAGCCTCCTTTTCTCCAGGCTGAGCCCCCCCATCTCCTTCAGCTCCTCCTTCTTCTCCAGCCCCTTCCCCAGCTCTGTTTCCTTCCCTGGACACGCTCCAGCAGACCTAGCATGGCTGGTCTCCTCTACTGTCCCCCAATTAGCATAGTGAATTTTAGAAATCAGAAGCTTCAGAATTTAGAAAATTTTAGGTAATTCCCGTTTAATTCTTGGAGTTTATAGTGCTTTATTAAAGTATTCAGTCCATTTCAGTGCTGCCCATTTTTGTCCATATTTAGAGTAACCACTGAGTGAGGGAAGCCTTAACAAATGTGCCTGTGAGAGAACAACTGCAGTCACAGCTGGAGAACATGACATGATACCCCAAACCTCTTCTGTACCACATTTTAGCTGCTAATCTGAAAACTGCTTTATGAAAGATGGCAAGTTCCACTACCTTGAAGCAATAAATGACAATGTGGATGTCACAAAGATCAGCCACAGGTCTCAGCCTGTCCTACCAGCAGGACCTATGGCTTTCAGCAGGTTGTATAGTTTAGTGACAGCCTTTTAGAGCTGGATCCCAATCTAGCCTGCACCCCAGGTACTACTGCAGAGAGAAGGACCTATGGGAGAGGCTGTGCATCCTTGGACCAGAAGGATGGAGACTCAGCTTGTTCCCCTTGTCTGTGCTCATTGCTTTTGGGCTTTAGGGAACAGTGTTTAACATTTTCTTCTCCCTCAGTTGCAATAAAGCCACAAAGGCTGGCTGCTCCCAAAGCCATGCACACCCTTATTTCAATAACAGCTCTCATCCCTCCAAGGGTGGGAAAGTGAGGTCACTGAGCCAGCAGAAAAATGCTGCAGTGTGAGAGGTTCCTGCCAGCTGTGTGCCCAGAGCAGGGTCCTGCAGACCTGTGAGCAGCAGTGCCAGGGTGAGGGTGGCCGGTCCCTCTTGCTGCCTTGGCAGGACTGAGCCCTAAGGCCAAGCCTGAACAAGGAGAGGCATTCGAATGTCTCATTTAGGGGCACTGGTGGAGGTGAGGACAGGTCAGAGCCCGTGTCTTTTGTGGACTAAACACCCTCTAATCCAATGAGGTTCTAGAGAGCTCTGTTTATTCCCGGCCCGGGCACAGGGGGGATCGCTCCTCCAAAAACATGTGCCCCTGGTTGAGTTAACAAAGGGTTTATATGCAAGAAAGTGATACGTATTCATTTTTTTTTAATGCATAAACATTATTTCCTTAGAGAAGGCAGGGTTATTATAATGAGTCTCAGGAACTGATTTCCATTTTCTCCACCCAGTGCTGCATCTTCTTGCGTGTGCACTGTTCCTCCTGGGAATTCAGGGTGGGGGTCCCCGGGGGTCTTTAGGGATGAAGCAAGAGGTCTTCCTCCTGTGAACTTTTTACCTTTTGCTCAAAACTGGTTCAAACCAGTCTTGTTGGCAACTGTAGCTGGTCTAATTGGACTTATCTTGTTCCTTTGACATGTTTTCTGATTTATCATTGGGTATCCTGGCTGTTTTCATTGGTCCCAGAAGCTTTGGGCCTCTTGGCGTGGCCCTTTCAAGGACACTGTGTGAGTTTTGCAGCAGTGAATTTCATACTACTAAGCAAGTTCTGTGATAAGTATAAAAGCACAGAAAATAAGCATCATCATAAGCCCTGGGTAAATAAGCCTAAACAAAATAGGCATAAACAAAATGAGCATAAGTAAACAAAATAAGCATCATAAGCCCCAAGTAAAATAAGCACAGGCTCCCCCTTCCCCTCCCCCTCATCACGTGTCCACTTCAGTTTCAGAGCGAGTGGCACTGCTGTGATGTTCTGCCCCTGTGCCACCAGTCCTGGGCACCGAGCTACTGCTTCCAGCTCAGCATGGCACTTCCAGGGCTGGCATCGCTGCCTCCTGCGGGGGCTTCTCCGCCATCCTCTGGCACAGATGTGACCGGCCACATCTGGGCTGTGCCCCGGGATGGGATGGACAGGTCTGTGCCCCGGGATGGGATGGGCAGGTCTGTGCCCTGAGATGGGATGAGCAGGTCTGTGCCCTGGGATGGGACGGGCAGGTCTGTGTGCCGGGATGGGATGGACAGGTCTGTGCTCCAGGATGGGATGGCAGGTTTGTGCCACGGGATGGGCAGGTCTGTGCCCTGGGGTGGGATGAGCAGGTCTGTGACACGGGATGGGCAGGTCTGTGTGCCGGGATGGGATGGCAGGCTTGTGCCACGGGATGTGTCCCCCAGGTCTGTGCCCTGGGGTGGGATGGGCAGGTCTGTCCTCAAGGATGGGGTGGTCAGGTCTCTGCCCTGAGGACGCTCCGCACGGAGCGGGGCTGCCCCGAAAGAGTTAAGAGAGCGCTCCTCCCTCCCGGCACACAAGTCTCCTCCTGGGTGACCTTCCCAGCAGCCTCTGCTGGCTGTGCCCCAGCCAAACAAAGACGGCAGGAGCTTTTTCAAACAGCAGCAGCTCCCCCTCAAAAAAAAGTTGTCTGCGGCAGAGCGAGGCGGTGCCGCCGGCCGGGAGGAGCGGGGCGGCCGTCGGGAGTGGCCGTCCGTGGGTGCTCTGCCCCTTGTGCTCCGTGCCCCGGGCCGGTTCGGGTGCCGGGGAGCCCCGGGGGAGCCCCGGGGGAGCCCCCGGCAGTGGCGGTGAGCGGACCGAGGAGGGGCAGGGATGCGGCTGGTGCTGATGCTCGGGGAGGGAGCGCAGCCCCCCGTGGGCGCTGCCGGCGGGGGCAGCGGGGTCCAGGCAGCAGATGAGCACAAAGCTGCTCGGCCAAAGCACCCGGGGCAAGGAGAGCGACGAGCGGAGCCCCACGAGGGCCGCTGCTGGCTCTGAGCTCGGTGATTCTCTGTCTCTCCCCTCCTGCGCTCCCGTGTTCCTGCTGGGACGGGCTGTTGTGCTGCCACCTCCGCGGGTGACCCGCTCTGCTCTCGGGGCGGATGGGACAAATCAGCGGCTCCAGATGCTCAGAGTGCCTGTCCTGTGTGCTGCTCCGACTCGCACTGCCCTCGTTTGTCCCTCCTACTCACTGGCTTTGGGTCGTGGTGGTGCGGGCTACAGACGGCTCTCCCTGAGCCCCAGGAGCTGCAGGCGATCCGTGGGTCGTTCTGCCCACAAGCAACACTGGCATTCACTTCCCCTGGCATGGCTTAGCATCTGCAGGGGTTGCCCTGGCCCAGCCCACAGCCTCTGGATGCTGGTGTCTTCCCTGTGCTGGGAGATCTTTGGTTTCCCTCCTTGCTGGCTCTGTCACTCCTTCTGCCCCTGATGAGAGTGGGGCTAGATGTGTGCCTGGCCTCAGAGGACACTGTCTCTGTGGCTTCCTTAGAGGAGTTGCAGGGTGGGGGGGGTTTGTCTTCTGAGGACTTGGAAACTTTTGGACCTCATGAGTAGTAAGAGCCTTTGTTATTGTGGTGGAGAACTGAGAGAATTTCCAATGGCTGTCCTGTCCTGCAGCTATATAGGTTTGGAACAGCAGAAATAGGAGATTTTGGGGGTTCCTCTTCAACTGGCAGAAGGAAGTGAATTTAGCAATCTAGCTGAAATACTTAGAGGTGAAATAAATCTTCAGCCATAGTCTCTGAGCATGGGGCTTGCCCTCTCTCAAGGTCTGAAGCTATTGCAGTGCGCACTGGTAGTTAGACCTTGAACAGGCTCAGAACTTCAGGAGTGTCTGCCCCTGGATGTGCCAGTGCATACATTTGTTCTCTTAACCTAAAAACTCTGCCAAGATGCCCTTTTCCCTCTGTTTCCCTCCAACATTTATATGTTCTGATGCTGTAGGAATATGTGTGCTCAATGTTAAACTTGGTCCAGCACCCTGGTTTCACTGAAAGGAACAAATACCATGTTACACTTTGCAGTAATTTCTTTGTTGCCTCTTCGGGCATGTGAAAGACACTGGAAATTCAAGGTGTGCTCGTGGTTTAGCCCATGCAGTTCTCTCTGCTGAAGGGGCCACATCTTTGGAGAGCAGTGACTCAAAGTGCATAATGCTTTAAAGAGAGACACAGGTAAAGACAGGGCAGTGAGGCACTTGGCATTTGTTGTTGTCTGAATACTTAAATTTCCCTTGGCAAACTCAGTTTGAGGGCAGAGATGGATTTCGGAGCCTGGATAGGAATTCCAGGCTGTTTCTGTCCCACAGGCCTTTCCAGGTGCTCTGTGAAAGCCTCCAAGCTGTGGTGCCACAGTCCTTAATACCAGGTTTGGATGCTCCAAATAATCTCTTCATACAGACCAGGTACAGGCACAGCATCACAGCTCTGCTGAATTTGTCACACCAGGTCATATGGTGTTGAGGGAGACCTCTGGGGGTTGGGCTGTAGGAGAGCTGGTGCAGTGTGAAGCCTTTTTGTTCAAAGCTGTCAATGTGAATTTAGTCAGTCTCTGCTCTGTGCTGTGTGACATGTTCACCAGCAGGGAGGGTTTTCCTGTGTTCCTGAAACTGCTCCTCCCCTCAAACATGTGCTAACAACACTAACACGGTGTTGTTAGCCTGTGCTCCTAAACATCCCAACCTGCTCCTGTTTATCCTCCCACTGTATCTTTATACCCTATTCCCCAGTGAGCTCCAGGCTGTAGTGGCATTGTTTGGGGTGACAGACACTCTGTGTTTCCTCATGCTCACAACTGGCTTTGCAACACCCAAAACTGTTAAAGAAACCTTGTGGGATCCAACTTTCTTCAATCTGCACGTTCTGCAGATCTTAAAGCAGAACCATAATTTTTTGAATTTTTCCATTTGAGGATCTGGCTTTTAATGTGTGGCCAGGCAGGGGCAGCTCCTCAACTGCTCTGAAAGCAGAGCCTGATGGAATGAGGCAGTTGTCATGGGTGACAGAGCAGAGCAAGCTCTGGGCTGTAAACAGCTCACTTCAAACCCTGGGCCTGACATCCAACCCTTGGAAGTACGAAGTGATTAAAATGCTTCTTCTTAGGTTATCCCTTCAGAGGAGAGTCAGCACAGCTCAAGTAGCAGCAGCACCATCTGAATCCATCTGGCCTTTTAATACAACCTGATACAGAGCTGCTCCTGCACTGATTTTGCGAGGCCATCAGAGCTGTGTAAGGTGGGATGCAGCTGTTTGTATGGCTGGTAACAGTCAGTGCTGTCAGATAATGGCATTGCTTCTATGGTGCTTGGCAAATCCCACCAAGCAGTGACCTTTTCTCCCTGGCACAGATCTGCCTGCTTTGGCAGTATTCCAGCAGTGGGCATCTAAAACTGTCCATCTTCCTCCAGGCTATTCCACTGAACCACATTTCCAGCTCCTTGCCATTCATGGGGCTGTCCTGTGCAGGGCCTGGACTCGATGATCCTGTGGGTCCCTTCCAACTTGGGACAGCCTGGGATTCTGTGAGCCCTTTCTCACTACCTGTACCACAGGGCTAAGAATTCCCAGTCTGTCTGTAGAGCAGTGAAACTGTTCCCTGTGTGAAGAGCCAAGAATTATCCATATCCCTTCCAGGCTGTGCTGGAATGGGATCCTGAGGGCAGGAAGCCCAGTGAAGAATTGCTGTACCAGTTGTTTGTCCTGCCCATGGCTGTGTTCAGGGCACAGCTCTCTGCAGTGTGAGCATTTGGGCATTCCCAGCAGACTCACTCCCTCCACAGCACCTTTGCTCTAGTTGATAACACTTCCTGCTGTCTGAATCCATATCTGAATCCCATGTAAACCATCACTGTCCTCCTTGTGCTTCTGGAGGATGTTTCTAATATTTTTTCTCCCCTCTGAGCTGCTGCAGAGTGGAAAAGAACTCATCTTGCCAGCTGTTGCAGCAGCTCTTTAGGACACTGTGGGAAAGCAGTAAAAGCAATGAGGATGGATGAGTGTCCCTCCCCAGCTGTTTGCAGCTGCTGCAGCTCCCCAGTGTGCTGGGCAGCTGAGGAGGAGGTCTGGAAATCAGAAGCAAAGGAAAGGGTGGGCAAGAGAACCTTGTCAAGCTGCTACCAGCCACAAGGTCCAGATCTGACAGGTGTGGCTTGTGTCTCCTTACAAGGTCCATGAGGATCCTTTTGCCAACACTGATTCTCTTATGAGTGAATTTCCCAAGCCCTGGTACGCTGGCCTTGTATTGTACAAAGACAACTAAAAGTTGAAAGGACAGGGACAAACCCACATCCAACTTTGCTGTTAACCATCTTACATGGACCTTCTCAGGGCAGGAGTATTTTGTACTATTTCGTGTTTTGCAGCACACCAAGCCCTTGAGCCCAGAGTGATTTGGGGTGTCAGCAACATAAAGCCTCTGTTCTCAATGGCTGAGACCAAACAGAAGGAGCTGCATCTTCTTGCTCTGCATCTTCATGCTCCCTGTGGGTCACAGCTTTCCCTTCTCCCACTCCTCCCTCTCCTTCAAGCACAGTTGTTCCCAGCACCAGCAGTTTGTCTCTCTGGTGAGACCTGTTGTTCCACCTCAGCACCTGCTGCTCCTGAAGTGGTGGGTGGGACCTTGTTGCTCTGGCTAAGCTCATCTCTAAGTGCCTACATCTCTCTAAGGCTGTTCCACCTTGCAGGTCAGGCTGTTGTGCAGCTAACCCAGATGCCTAAAATAGCCAAAAACATGACCCCAGGGTGACACAGTCACCTGTGGCGTGGCTGTAACTCCTCCTTGCTTCAACCCAGCATGAATTTTAGAAGCAGCTTCGCTTGTGCCTCTCCTGGGCAAAAACTGCCCATGTCCAAGCTGTGAGACAGAAGGGAGAGGTCAATCTTCCCAGGTCACATGACTAATGTTCCACTCTTGGGGAATTCGGGGTTCAAAGCCAGGCAGTGAGGGCAGCAGAAGGACTGTGGGAGGGACAGGCAGCCAGGGGAGGGGGTGTGTGTGGGTGTGTGTGTGCAGGCAGTGGGGGAGCTTCACCCTGAGTTCCCCTCGCTCAGGTTCACCTGCAGCAGGACTTGCAAGTGGTGCAGAGGGAAAGCTGCCTGCACTGAGGCTGGGGGTTGGGTGACATCAGCTGGGTTGTAGGAAACTTGGATTCATGCTGTCCTTTCTCTTTCTTAGACCTGCTGTGAAAAGACCTCTGGGATTGCTGCTTGTGGGAGTGCTGCTTTCATTCTCCTTCTCTCTTGAAGCTATTCTGTTTTTTCCAGTATTTTCTGGGGCAGAGAGTGTGGGAGGTAAGGGAGTGATCCTGGTGGGGAGAGGGCTGCTCCAGGCTCTGGGCTCTGGCTCAGTGGATAAAGCTGCATGCAGAGTTGTGGAATAGAAGCACTTCCAGCAGCTATACCTGGGTGAAGGAGCTTTCCCAGCTACAACCAAGTACTTAAAAACTTCAGGCATTGCAAGCATTCAGCAGCAGCTGAAGAAAGAGTGGCTGATCTGAAATTTGGACAGACACCTAAATTGGCAGGCTGGAGCAAAATCCCTGTAGCTGGCCTGGTGGTATAACAAAGCATGCAGCTGCTCACACAAAGGTGTGTGTCCAGCTAGCTGGGTAAGGTCTCAGAATCCAACCCACCAAAGGGCAAACTCTGGAGCCTGTGGTGCTGTGTGCCAGCCCTCTCTGGCTGGAGCCACAAGTTGAGCGTTGCAGTCCTTGTGTCTTCCCTCTGGGAGTTCCCACCCCTTGCAAAACAAGGGGTGTGGGTGGGGGAGAAGCTTGCAGACCATGTGGAGTCACACTGGAGCCCTCACAGCTTGCAGGGGAAGGACCTGTGGCTGCAGAATGTGGCAGTGCCAAAGGACTTGCAGCTGTGGTTGGCACACTGTGACAGCTGGGGAGGATTTTGGAGCTTACAGTGCCCACGCAGCTCAGAGCACCTGAGCTTTGTATGGAAATGCCAAGCCAAGCTGACTTGGTGGTGCTGCTCTGTTTTGGAAATAGCAAAGGCTGAGTCAGCCCAGATGAGGCTGTTCCAGGGACTTTTTGGAGGAGATGAAACCTTTCCGTGTTCCTGATATCCACAGGAATGGAAGGGCATAAAGGCAGAGAGCTCACACAATTGCAGTGCTGCAAATTTTCTTTCACAGATGGTCCCTTTCCCTGTCCTCCTGCAAAACCACCACTGGAATTAACATCTCCCAAGTGGTGTAAGAAGCCTACAGAGGAACCATGCCACCCCCAGCCTGGCACTGGGAAGTGAAGGGAGCTCCATTCCCATGCAAAACCACAGGTCTAGAGAAATCTCTGACTCTTTCCCTCTAACTGGATCAACTTTTGTTTTCCCTTGTGCAAAAAATTATTGGAGAGTAACAAACACCTTGAAGGCCAGGTCTCCTCTCTGTGAACGTGGACCTTGATAAGCTGTGTGCGTGGCACAGGCTGCAGAAAATCCATGGGGAAAATCCATGGAGAGGGGAGAAAGAGGAGAAGGTGATGGACTCAGCTGTGGAAATAGGGAGCACATTAAGCATGGGAAAAGTGCAAGTTTGCAGCAGGACTTGTGTAAATAAAGGTGTAGGTAGAGATGGAGCCAGGCTGGGCTGCCACAAAGGCTGACTGTGGGGTCCTCTGGACCTGAAGGACCTGAAGGAGCCTACAAGGAAGACAGATACTTTTTACAAGGGCATCTAGTGACAGGACAAGGGGGGATGGCTTCAGACTCACAGAGTGCTGGGTTATAAGAGATATTAGAAGAAATTCTTCCCTGTGAGGGTGGGCAGGCCCTGGCACAGGGTGCCCAGAGAAGCTGTGGCTGCCCCATCCCTGGGAGTGTCCAAGGCCAGGTTGGATGGGGCTTGGAGCAACCTGGGCTGATGGGAGGTGCCCCTGCCCGTGGGACTGGATGAGGTTTAAGGTCTCTTCCAACACAAACCATTCTGGATCCCTCAGTTCAGGAGAGACATTGAGGTGCTGGAGCGAGTCCAGAGAAGGGCAACGAAGCTTTTGAAGGGTCTGGAGGGTAAGTCCTGTGAGGAATGGCTGAGGGAGCTGGGGTTGTTTAGCCTGGAGGAAAGGAGGCTCAGGGGTGACCTTATCACTCTGTATCCTGAAAGGAGATTGTAGCAAGGTGGGGCTTGGCCTCTTCTTCCAGGCAGCTAATGACAGGACAAGAGGAAACAGTCTCAGGATGCACAGGGGAGGGTCAGGTTGGACATCAGGAGAAGTTTCTTCATGGAAAGGGTTGTCAAGCATTAGAATGGGCTGCCCAGAGAGGTGGTGGAGTCACTATCCTTGGAGGTGTTTAATAAAAGACTGGATGTGGCACTCAGTGCTAGTGGTCTAGTTGACAAGGGGGTGATCAGTCAAAGGTTGGACTTGATCCAACCTAATTGATTGTGTGATTGTGTGATCCCGTGATCTTGGAGGAAATTGCTGGATTACTGCATTGTCTGGAGGGACGCCGTGTTGCTGTCACCAGCAGCTCTCTTCCCCTCACAGGGGTGGAGAGGAGCTGCTGTGCACTTTGTCCAGGTGTGAGTGGGGTTGCAGCTGGATTTCAACATGCCCTTCTGCCTGAACTCTTCTGCATTTCCTGCTTGCCAGCTGGACTCTGACCCACAGCCTGCTTCTCAGTGCCTCTTTTGAAATGGCTTTTCAGGTCTTGATCTACCTCTGATCACCAACTATATATTTTTAAAAAACCCCTGGTGCAGAGGTAAGTGCTGTTCTTGATAAGGAGCCTGGGTGAAGCCTTGAGTGTTGGTGGTGTCTCCATGGAGCTGCTGCCCTGGAGCCATCCTGGGCAGACTCCTCATGCTGCTGCCCCTCCAGCAAAGGGGGGCTGTGGGGGAACACCCTGCTTTGGGAATTCTGAGCTTATGTGGGGTTAGTTGGTCAGGGGTGGTCTGTGCTTCCTGTGAGGTGTCCCTAAGCCCAGGAAGGCAGGGCAGGGTGGTGGGAGCTCAGTGGAGGGTTGGGAAGGTCCAAGGAGTTGGGACCTGGGGGTGGTACAGAGCGAGTGGCATCTTCAGTGGAAAGGGAGCTGGGGAAGATGCTGTGTGGACTTTGCACATCTGCAGGGCTTTCATCATCTCCTTCCCTGTGGAGGCTGCATGAAGGCTCCTGTTGTGGGTGCCAGCTTTCCTGGCATTGATGGAAGTGACATGTTTGTGTTCCCAGCTGCTCAGATACTCTGGTGTCCCCTGGCTGTGTCTGGAAACACTCTGGGAGGAGGGCAGACTATCTTGCCAGGGCCCGAGCTCCTCATACCTGCAGCCTCCAGGTGGTGGTGGTCTCCTTGGAGCATCTTCCCTTGGCACGGGGAAGGAGCTTTTCCTCTTGCTCTGCAATTGCAGTGTCTGCATCCAGAGATGTTTGTTTTCCTATATCCACTCCCCCAGCTCTTCTCTGCAAGGTCCCTAATGCACACAGCAGGGCATGGGGTGGCCTTTAGGTCCAACAGAGGTGGATCAAAGAGTGACATCTCTGGAGTTGATGTCTCTCCCTTTTGCCATAGGAGAAGTAGAACACAGAGGGGCACAGCTTCTCTGTCAAATCAAGTGACTTCATTTCCCCGAGGCTGCTGTGCCTCCTTGGCCAACACTGGTGTCCTTTTTAAGATCCACGTGCCTGGGGAAGTGGGGCTTGGGAAGGGTTCCTGTATCACGTCGACTTGGCAGCAGTCACTCGATGTAGCCTCTCTTGCTAATCTGAAAAGCGTTTTGCTGCTTTGTGGGAATTCTTGGAGGATATTGATTTCAGTGAAGTGAAACCCAAAAAGTATTCAGGCAGCAGCTGCAGCATGGAGGGTCCAAGGCAAGAAATGTGTGGAGATTAAGGAATTTGGTAGGAAATGGGAAAACCCCTCCACCGTAGCTGTTTAGGCACATACATGTGCGTGTATACACGTATGTAGGTACATCCTTGTGCAGTACCTGGTGTGAAAGTGCAGCTATCACATTTACAGCTGTGCCTTCTTTGCTTTTGCTTCTCCCAGAGGTACTGGATGGTGCCATCTCCAGAGCCACGGGCAGAGCAGTTCCCATGCAGGAGTTTCCACACGGGCATCCCTGATTCTGCTTGCTGTGACCTTCCAGCCCACCGAGGAGACATGAGGCTCCAAAGAGGACCTGTCAGCCTCTTGTGAGGAGCCCCCACTTGCCAGGACCTGCACCAAGCTTCCTGGGACACTGAGCTGCTGCTGGGGCTCCTGACTGCTTCTGATTGCTCTCTGTGCTGCTGGCAGGGTGGGATTGGTGTCCAGTTTGGGACACTGGGCAGAGCCAAGCCCGTCACCATCCTCTGAGCCCTTGGCAGCTCAGGGGACCAGGGTGGACCCCTCTCTGTAGGGCTGCTCTGTGGAGTGAGAGACACCTTTGGGGCTGTCCACGTTCATTCTGGTGGGAAGAGCCACCTCCTTCCTCCTTTCCATTTGGGAAGCGTGTCCCCACTCCAAGCTGGGGATGGCAGCACCCATGGCCAGGGGCAGCCTCCTGGCAGTGGGGCACTGAGCCTGGGCACCATCCCAGGGCTCGGGGGGCTGCTGGGGACCCCTTGGGGCATGCAGGGGGTGGCGATGGGCAGGCTGGACGAGCATGCCAAGAGAAGGATCGTGGAGCTGCGCAGGGCCGGGCTGAGCTTCCGCAAGATCAAGAAGGTGCTGGAGCTGGATGACATCCGAGTGACCCCACAGGCTGTGTACCTCTTCCTCAAGCGCAGGAGTGTGGAGCCAGGGGTGGCTGCCTGGGATGGGGACCAGCCCTGGCCCCCCATGCGGGGCCGGGAGGATGAGCCCCCCCAGCCTCCTGCAGGACCCCTTGGGGATCCCACGGACAGCTATGCTGGCAACCAGGACACCAAGGAGGGCATCCGGATCGTTGGTGTCACCTCGCTCTGCAAGGACAGCGGGCAGCTCGGGGACACCCTGCCCACGGGACTGGCCCCTGGGAATGGTAAGGTCTGGCTCCTCCAGTGGGTCACCCCCACGGCCACCCCCTGGCACTGCTGGGCTGGGGAAGGGGCTCTGTCCCCCACAGTGAGGTGTTTCTCTCTGTCCCCTGCAGGTGATGACGGCTCCACAGGCACCCCCTTGGCTCCAGGGGGCTTGGCCAACCTCCCCCCACCACTGCCCGGCCCAGGGCAGCTGGTCACACCGCCCAGCAGGAACCCAGCCCTGGTGGTGCAGACAGGGGCTGTGGACAGGGCTGTTGTGCTGCAGAGGAAGGTAGGATGGCAGGATGGGAGAGCCCCTGTGCTCCGGCCGGGAGCTGGTTTGGTGCACAGCTGCATCGACACTGTGGGGTAGGGCAGGCTGCTGGGTGTGAAAGGATCCCAAAAATGCTCCCCAACCTCTGCCAGCTTCTTTCCCTAACAATGCTTGACCCTGGCACTTGGGGAGTGTATCTGGGAAGCCCCTCCCAGGGGGCTGAGGCTGTGGGCTCACTGCCCACCTGCCTGCAGCCAGCACTCGCAGCTGCCCTTGGCTGATGTTGGCCATGGGGATGGCAGTCACTGCCAGCCTTGGCTTCCAACCTGCAGCTCACAGGCCCCTCTTTAAGGCCTGGTGTCAGTACCAGCTCAGGATATTCTCCCAAGCCACCCAAGGACACCAGCAGCTGAGTGGCATGGTGCCACACCAGGAGATGAAGGGCTGTGCACACTCCAGGATGGAGTGACACAGCCAGGATGGAGTAACCCTCCAGTTGCCCTAATCCCTAATGTGTATCCCCCTGCCTCCCCTCGCCACAAGACCCCCAGGATGTGTTGTCTCAGCACGTCCTTGTCCCTGTGGCCATCCTGCAGCCGTGGTGACCATGCAGCCACCTGGCCAGCCCCATGGCCATGCCCAGCTCCAGGGGAGACTGGGGGGCAAACCTCCATGACCCAGCAGTCCCAAGGCCAGCCCCAGCAGGTGCCAGTCTGGTAGCCCCAATGCTCTATATTTGCACCTTCAGAGCATCTCTAACCTCTGAGAGACTTCACTGATGGGCAATGCTGTTGCCACATGGAGGGTGGTAGGATGCTGGCACTTGCCTTTCTGGCCATGGCATCTTGGGTACAAAACAGCTGTGAGTGAGGCTGTGCCTTCATCCATGACCCTGTCTCTGCTCAGGCACAGCAAATGCCTGCTCTAGCAGAGAGAGAGGTGTTTGCCAGGAGGCCTTGCCAACTGCTTGAGAGGACATGGGTGGTTCAACACCCTTTTCAGGATAAAGGCTCCCCTGCCGTTCAAAACCAGCATGTGATCCCTCACGGGGAGCAGAACAGCCCTTTGCCTCAGGGTGCAATACAGGAAGTGGAAGGGTTAGAAAAGAAAACCCAGGAGATGCTATTTCTGTCCCTGCAGAGAGCAAACACAAGCCTGGCATTAGCGTGGGCAGCCCCACGGGTGTCCAGCAGCATCCCCAGCAGATGGCTCAGCACGTGTGGACAAGGACACGAGGGCACCAGGGGCTCCACCAGCTGGAGCAACAGCTGGGTGGGGACGAAGTGCAGCTCATGGGCTGCAACGAGGTGATGGATTTCTTGGAAAGCCAAGTGCAGTTGTTTTGTGGAATAAACCCCCTCTAATCCCGTGAGGTTCTAGAGAGCTCCGTTTATTCCCAGCCCGGACGCAGGGGGATCGCTCCTCCAAAAACATGTGCCCCTGGTTGAGGTAACAAGGGGTTTATATGCAACGAAGTTATACATATTCATTTTTCTTTTATGCATAAACATTATTTCCTTAGAGAAGGCGGGGTTATTGTAATGAGTCTTGGGAACTGATTTCCATTTTCTCCACCCCGTGCTGCTGCTGCTCCTTGCCCGTGCGCTGTTCCTCCTGGGAATTCAGGGTGGGGGTCCCTGGGGGTCTTTAGGGATGAAGTAAAGTGTCTTCCTCCTGTGAACTTTTTACCTTTTGCTCAAAACTGGTTCAAACCAGTCTTGTTGGCAACTGTAACTGGTCTAATTGGACTTATCTTGTTCTTTTGACATGTTTTCTGATTTATCATGGGGTATCCTGGCTGTTTTCATTGGTCCCAGAAGCTTTGGGCCTCTTGGTGTGGCCCTTTCAAGGACACTGTGTGAGTTTTGC
>VXAU01005982.1:17524-37024 GCA_013399695.1 Formicarius rufipectus
AAATATATATATATATATACACACACTGGGTTTTCTATTCCCCAGATGTATTCTAAGAACATTCCTCCTTTCTAATTCTTGCATATCAGCCCCTTACCCAGTGCTGAAAGAAGAACAGCAAAAATTAATGACAATAAATCACCTGGGGTGGTTAAATAACTTATTTAAAGTTTTTATTTAAAGTATGTTACAATGTGGGAGCTGTTTCCCAGGGATCCTCAGCTGTCTGTCACTTCCACCCTGCTCCAAGGAAGAGCTCTGCCCTGTGGCCACAGCATNTTTCACACTACTGAGCAAATTCTATGATAAGTATAAAAGCACAGAAAATAAGCATCATCATAAGCCTTAGGTAAATAAGCCTAAACAAAATAAGCATAAACAAAATGAGCATAAGTAAACAAAATGAGCATCATAAGCCCCAAGTAAAATAAACACAGGCTCCCCCTTCCCTTTCCCCCTCATCAGAATGAACCCTTCTCATGTTAAACTTCATCCAAGGGGCAGTTCCTAACATTTCACCTTTTCCCTTCTCTCCCACCTCCCACTGCTCCAGGTCAAAGACGCCAGCACTCAGACTGCCCCGCCGAGCCCCGGCCGTCCAGAAGACCCCAACCCTCTTTGGGGCGTGCCTGTCCCCACCCCTGCTCCCAGCTGGCAGACCATCGCCGACAGGCTGGACGCTGTCCGGACCGAGGTGCAGAAGCTGAGCCAGACCCTGCAGGTGGTGCTGGAGCGGCAGTGCCGCCTGGAGAGGCAGCAGGAGCAGCAGCAGCAGGAGGTGCTGGTGACCCTTCAGCAGCTCAGCTCCACCATCAGCCACGGCGCTCTGCCCTGTGCCCCCTTCGGCAGCGTGGCCGAGCCCGAGCCCACCGTGCCCACCTTTGGCCAGTTCAAGATGGAGCTGATCTGAGCTCAAGCAGGGCTCTGCTCTGGCAGGGGATGGGCTGCCCGAGGGCTATGTGTGGCACCAGGTGGAGAAGGTCCCTGGGGGCTTGTGTTCTCAGCCCTGCTGACTGGAAGGGGCTGCTCATCCCAGCTGGGGACCCCTGAGAGGGACACAGCAGGGAGGTGGGACTCGAAGGAAACTCGAGGCTTCCATCTCAGGAGGGTCGGTGCTGTGGTGGTCAGTCACAGGAAGGCTTCCTACCCTCCCTCTGCAGAGCTTTGCTCAGTAAGAACCCACGTGCACCACGGTTGAGGACCAGCGTGGGATCTGTGGCTGCATTTTCCCTACCCCTCTCCCCAGCAGCGAGCAGGCTGCATCTGCCTGGGTCACTGTGACCGTGTGTGGAACTGCACAGGGTGCTCAGACCCACGAGGTGAAACCAGCACTCCACGCGTGAAGGATGCTGCTGGAGCCTGGCAGCAGCTGCTGCCCCGTTAAGGACAGAGCTCAGTGCGTAGGAAACAATCTCGGGCTGAGCAGATTCCACCCTCCTCACCCCACGTTCCCAGCAGATCTGGAGTCTGGCCCTGCTGCTGCTCGCTGTCTGGCAGGACTACCCTTGGGCAGGAGCTGATGAACTGGGTGTTCATGTCTCCTCCAACCCCTTTTCCTGGGCAGGACTGTGATCCACAGCAGGCTGCTGGCGCTGCAGAGCCGCTCAAGCTGAGCAGGGCATGATGCTGAGAATCCCCCTTGCCTGGACCAGAAGGGCTCAGGGGAGGCTCATGTCCCCTCCCTGCAGCAGTGGAGTGCAGAGGGGTGAGATCTGGCCCTGCCTGCCAGGAGGAGAGGTCTGCTGGGAGTGGCCCTGGCTCATCACCCAGCAGTGAATCCCAAGAGGAGGCAGAGCACATCTTTCCTCTACATCAGCCAAGCAGGATTCTGTGTCCAGGCACCACACTTAGCAAAGCCTGTACCTAGAAATCCCCAGCCTGTTTCTTTGGACTCCTGGGATCTGAGGTCAAAACTCGGAAGGGTAAGAAACAGTACAAGTATTTGTATACCCACACCCCCCACACAGATGGAGGTGTATGTGTCCAGCTGGGCGTTTTGCAGCCCCAGTGGGTGGGGGAGCTGGACAAGCACCGTGCCCGCTGAGACCCATCCCTGGCCCCAGGGCTGCCAGACCCAGCTGTGCCCAGGAGCATTAGAAGTCTGCTGCCATCTCCCCACGGTCACTCATTTCCATGTTGGTGTAATTCTGGGGACGTCTGAAAAGCAACAGATGAAGAAAAACACACCATCAGTCGCTCTTTTGCCCGAGGCAGCCACTTCACACCTCAGCTTTGCACCTGAACAGAAGGGGCTGGATGACCAGCCCTCAGCAGGCACAGGGTTTCCTGGAATCCCTGTCAATGTTTCCAAGAAAAATGAGCAAAACAGCTGCCATCCCCTGGCATTTACTTAAACCCACCCTTTCTGAAAGAGCTTCCCTAAATCTGACCAAGGCTATTTTTTAAAATTCTTTTAAAATAAATATATATATATATATACACACACTGGGTTTTCTATTCCCCAGATGTATTCTAAGAACATTCCTCCTTTCTAATTCTTGCATATCAGCCCCTTACCCAGTGCTGAAAGAAGAACAGCAAAAATTAATGACAATAAATCACCTGGGGTGGTTAAATAACTTATTTAAAGTTATTATTTAAAGTATGTTACAATGTGGGAGCTGTTTCCCAGGGATCCTCAGCTGTCTGTCACTTCCACCCTGCTCCAAGGAAGAGCTCTGCCCTGTGGCCACAGCATCATCTGATGCGGGCCACACACCTTCAGCTTTGTGCTGTCCTACCATGGCTTGTCCTTACACTGACATGCCCAGCATCATCCAGGGTTTTTTGGTGCTGTCTCAACCTCCTGCAGAGCCTGCAGTCTGCTCTGTCAGAAACAGAGGAGCTTTGCAAAAAGGAAAGGGACTTTGCTGCAAAAATTAGGAGCAACATATTGGAGTGTCTGGATGCAGACTGGGTGTTTGTCTGAGTGAAGGAACAGGTCCCCGTGGAGTGTGAGAGAAGAGGCCCTGGGGAAGGAGAGGGTGGGGGATGCACAGCAGATAGAAGGATGGTTTCTCACCTTCTCATGAAGTAAAACGCCAGGCTGGCCAACAAGAACAGGAGCAGGAGAGATCCCACGACAAACAGGACAATTTCCCAGCCTTGGAAGGAAGCTGAGACAGAGAAGGGGCATTGCAGTCATGACCTTTCCCAGCACGGGGGCCCCCAGGAGGTCACAGAATCAGTCACAGAATGGGTTGGATTGGGCCAGGCGGGGTTGGATTGATTTGGAAGGGACCTTTAAAAGCTGTCTAGTCCAAATTCCCTGCCATGGGCAGGGACATCTCCCACCAGCCCAGGTTGCTCCAAGCCCCATCCAACCTGGCCTTGGACACATCCAAGGATGGGGCAGCCACAGCTTCTCTGGGCAGCAACAGGTTGGGCTGTCTCAGCCTCCCAGTCTGGAGAGACATTCTGCACCCCTGGGCCACCTCCAGCATCTGGGCTTTGGGGCTTCTGGGCTGTGTGACCACCAGCTCCCAAGGCAAGGGGCTCCCTGGTGAAGCCCAGCCTGGTGTCTTGCCCTGCATGGCTCCTCTCTCGTGGAGATGTGGCCTGACCATGGCCCCAGCTCCCCTCACTGCACTGGAAGCAGAGCCCAGTGCTTATTTTTGCCTCCAACTTACCATCACTGTGTGACATGAACGGTCCATTTTTGGGGGTCACACACTCAGGACTGGTTTTCAGCACTTTCCCATCTATGGAGAAGGAGTGGGGGCTGCCCAGGAATCCCTGGAGCCAGGTCTTGATGGACTGCTCCTGCTCTGGCTGCCGAGCCCACACCTGGCCCCAGACCTCCACCAGGGAGCCCACACAGGTCAGGTTAAGCTCTGCCAAGAAACAAGAGTGGGACTTGGATGATCAGAGACCCTCTGGTGCTGAGGAACACATTGCTGCCATGACTTTGTGCCCTCCTGCTCCCACGCTCTTCATCTGCTCCACTGCTAGGAAATGCTGCCTTGCTGCATCACAGGTAACCTGAGCACATGCTCAACCTTTCCTTTGGTGACAAAAGGGACTTGGAGTTGTCCTTCCACGCAGCAGAATACTTTGTACCACATTTTGTACCTCTACCCATTGGTCAGAGTTGTTTGAAATTGTCCAAAGGGTCAAAAAGGCATTTGAGTGAGGGAGACAAACCATGGCAGCAAAATTTTCCCTTCCTTACAAGATCAGCCAGAAACCAGGACCCATTTCATCCCATCCCTCCAATGGTCCCTAAGGCTTCCAGGAGAGGGTATTTGGTCCAGGTACTTTGAATAAATGTAGGAGTTGAGAACCAGAGTCCTCTGGCGTGCAAAGGGCTGTTTGCTTTGTGGGTTTAGGATGCCCACTTTGTCTGGCAGACACCACCAGGCACCACCAGACACTACCAGAGACTAGTCCAAATTCCCTGCCATGGGCAGGGACACCTTCACCAGCCCAGGTTGCTCCAAGCCCTATCCAACCTGGCCTTGGACACTTCCAGGCATGGGGCAGCCACAGCTTCTCTGAGCAGCAACAGGTTGGGCTGTCTCAGCCTCCCAGTCTGGAGAGACATTCTGCACCCCTGGCATTCCTCACGGTCCCTCCAGCTTGCCCTTCCTCCTGTTAACAGCCCATGACAGGTTTTCTGCAGGTCTCCTCACTGAAATCCCATGTGAATCCCACTGAAACCACCACTGCTCCTCCAGGTGCCCTCACTGCAGTGCCAGCCTGCAGGGTTGGCTGCAGAAGGAGCTGTGGCAGCAGCTATGGATGAGCAATTACAGGGAGGAGGGCACTGGGAAGGGGCACCAACCTTGCATGTAGAGCTCAGAGACCCCGCAGGAGCACTCCTCCTTTAGGGACCTCACCAAGACCCTTCCCAAACCTTCCAGCATCCTCCTGTCGTGCAGAGTCCACATGGAACAGTCTAGGGGAAGAGAAAATGTGGTTTTCTGAGTGCAGCTCAGGACTGCTGATAAGCTCCTGGCTACGTGCCCCTTCTGAAACACTTGGCTTCATCCCATCCTCCTCTGCCTCCCGCCTCCTCTGCCCTTTCCTGCAGGATGAGTCTTCACTTCTGGCCTTCTGCCATCACATGCACCAGCTTGGCCCCTCTGCCAGCCCTCCAGAGGAGTGGGGAAGGGGCATGGCCCACATGTGGTCTCGGGCTGGGAGAGGAGGGAGAGAACCACGGCCTGCCCCTCTCAGGAGGATGGAGGAGGAACCTCCATTTTGCCAGGTCTTGGCTGCCCCAACCTGATCCAGGTGTGGTCTTTGCAGGAGCTTTTCCTTGCTGGCTCTGGGTCAGGACTGAGCCACAGGAATTCATTCCCATGGATGGGCTGAGACCAGAGGGTTTGCTGGCAGTTTCCCTGACTGTGCCCCCACCACCCCAGGAGACCTCGGGGGTGGTTCCTGCCAATCTAGTGCTGCAGAAGGAGATCCCCATCAGGGCTCAGCCCTGTTTGAGCAGAGACAACTCAAATGAACTTTGTGGCCATAGAGTCAGCACAGAATGGGTTGGGTCAAAAGGGACCTTAAAGCCCATCCAGAGCCACCCCCTGCCATGGGCAGGGACACCTTCCACCAGCCCAGGTTGCTCCAAGCCCCATCCAACCTGGCCTGGGACACTTCAGGGATGCGCAGCCACAGCTTCTCTGGCTAACCTGTGCCAAGCCCATACTGAAACTGTGGATGCAGATGCCCTCCTGGGATGGCAGCACCCACACAGGGGTCTGTGCCAGCTGTGCCCCAGTGTGTGCCCTCTGACAGCAGCAGGCTGCCCACCAGCACCCCCTCCCACTCCCTCCTCATCCCAGTGCTCCCAGCCCGCACTGGTGGGGTGCCCAGCTCCACTCACTGGGTGCCAGGAGGCAGAGGTGGAGATCCACAGCCAAGGCCTGCTGGGGACAGCTGTTCTGCAGCCCAGGGGAGGGCTCGGAGAGGGCGAACTGCAGCCCTGTGCTGGCACTGCCACAGCGGCTCAGGGACACGGGGCTGTTCCCAGAGGAAGAGTCAGAGCTCACTGATACCTCATGCACCCTTCTGCCCACCTCCAACCACAAATCCCACCCTTCTGCCCACCTCCAACCACAAATCCCACCCTTCTGCCCACCTCCAACCACAAATCCCACCCTTCTGCCCACCTCCAACCACAAATCCCACCCTGGCCCCCCATTCCTGGGGCTGCTGGGGATGATGGAGAACAGACTGGAGCTGGAGATGAAATCAGCTCGCACAGACCCATCGCAGAGATGGGTCCTGCCAACCCCACCAGCTGGAGAAGACCTGGGTGTGGCCAGAACAAACCCCTTTGGTCTGACTGGCTTCTGCAGGAGTGAGGTTGCTGCCTCATTACAGAGCTACGAGTTTGTCCTCCAGGGCAGAGTCTTCCAGGCAACACAATTCCTGCCCCTGCATTTCACTACCCTGTAGCTCCCCCCTCACACCAGGCACCTTCCCAGAGAAGTCCTCACCTGTCACCCTTGCAGGGCACGGTGTAAGATGGCCCAAGGAAGTCCAAGTGTTCTCCAGCTGTGCCAGGCTCACATGTGTAAACCAAGGCATCCACCAAGTTCTCTGGCATTGCTTTCCCACCAGCAGGAACCACGCTGGTGCTGTACAAAGCAACAGCACTGAAGCCTTCTCTAGTAGCAGAGATATCCTTGAAAGTCAGGTTTGTCCCATCTGGAAATGGCAGGGGAATTGGTGTGTGAACATCCAATAGTGTTGGGTTGAGCCTTGAGCCTGACAGGACAAACTGGTAATGAGGAGAACTCCAAGAAGAGGAATGAGAGACAAAGGAATGGTGGTGACTGAGGCCAAGTTGAACTGTAAGGAAGCTGCTCGCTTTGAACACGGGTTTCCAGAAAGAACAAGGTTCCTCTGAAATGCAGAATCCTCTTCATGCAGCCCAGCCAGAAATTCAGGTGAACAAGAAACAAGTCAAGATAAGGAACGTGGTGAGGAAGGACCAGCTGAAGGCCAGGAGGAGGAAGCAGCACTGCAGGGCTCAGTGGGCAACAGAGAAGGACCCACAGCTCTGGTGGGTCCTGCTTCTCCTGAGATCCCCTTGTCTTTGTACTGGCAGGAGAAGCTTTCAGTCTCCTGCTCTCCAAGGGAGCTTGGCAGAGGCACAGAGGAGGATTCATCACCTTCTCAGATGCAGTATGACAGAACAGCCCAGGAACAACAGAGAAAAAGCAGGAATAAAGGACAGGAAAGCCAATTAAGAGTTGTTCCCCATGCTGTGCACACTCCTCCATCCCTTTCCTCAAAGCCACTCAACCCTTGCCCGTGTGTTTGAAGACAGATCCCACTTCAGGTCCATTGGCCTCACCATGCCCTCCATCCAGCACCAACACCAGCAGCCCTGTGGCACCAATGGTGCCCTGCAGTGGGATGCTGGCATGTGCCTTGCCCTCCTTCCCTGAGAAGAAGACCAGGCTGAGCCCTCCCAGGCTGGTGCCAGGCTTCCCCTGCAGCTCCAGGAAGGGGGCAGGGGCAGCACTGCTGGCCAGGCACAGCTCACTGATGAGGACAGCAGGAGGGACCAGCATTGAGGAGCTGCTGCAGACGTTCTCCCCCAGTGGTGTCACCACGGTCACCTGTGGGAAGACACAAAAGCTGTTGCCACCACTGCTGCTCCCATTTCTTCAGGTGGAGCGATGGCTGCTCACAGAGTTACCTCTTGTTCACCTGAGCACCCCCTGGTGAGGCCTCAGGAGGATGGAATCATAGAATCACAGAACGGTTTGGGTTGGAAGGGACCTCAAAGCCCACCTCATTCCCCCCCCTGCCATGGGCAGGGACACCTCCCACCAGCCCAGGTTGCTCCAAGCCCCATCCAACCTGGCCCTGGGCACTTCCAGGGATGGGGCAGCCACAGCTTCTCTGCCCAACCTGTGCCAGGCCCTGCCCAGCCAAGAATTTCTTCCTAATGCCCAATATAAATCTGCCTTCCTTCAGCTTAAGGCTATTCCATTTTGTCCTGTCACCCCAGGCCGTTGTCCCAAGTGCCTCTCCAGCCCCCTTGGAGCCCCTTCAGACACTGGAAGGGGCTCTAAGATCTCCCTGGAGCCTTTTCTTCTCCCAGCTGAACAAACCCAACTCCCAGCCTGTCTCCAGAGCAGGGGGGCTCCAGCCCTCAGAGCATCTCTATGGCCTCATCTGGACTCATTCCAACCAGTCCATGTCCTTCTCAAGTCGGGGGCCCCAGACCTGGCTGCAGAACAGGAGGTGGTGGTTCTGCCTCACACCAACTGCTCCTCACTCCCACCATCAGCTCAAGGTTGTCCTGACTGCTGGTTCACATCACCACGGATCCCCATCAGCTTTGCCCCCTCCCTCAGGACTAGGAACAATTCTGTTTCCCTGCTGTCAGAAGCACTTCCACACTTGTGTCTACAGTCCATGGCATCTCTTCCTTGGGGTCCTGTCCCACCTCACTCCTGCCAGCAGGCAGCTGGAGCAGTTTTGGTTTTGGACATCCCTCTGGCATCACCAGCAGAGCAGCAAAGTCCTCCCTTAGCCCAGCTTTGTGCAGGACAGACAGACACATTCTGCTGTGCTCCTTCAGGGGACTGTCTGAAACTGGTTATTTTGAAATAAAAAGGAGCAGCTCAGGCAAATTAATGCAAACCAACCACACCAGTGGTCAAGGATTTGTGGTTGGAGGCGGGAAGAAGGGTGGGATTTGTGGTTGGAGGTGGGCAGAAGGGTGCATGAGGTATCAGTGAGCTCTGACTCTTCTTCTGGGAACAGCCCCATGTCCCTGAGCTGCTGTGGCACATCCTTTACACGTTGCAGCAAGCTGGGTTTGAGGGACCCGATACACTGAGCCACACACCCCGACAGTGGTACCAAAGAAAAGGTGGCTCCACATCTGGCTTGGGACAACCTGAAAGCCCAGGATGCTGCTCAAAAGGGAGCTATTACCTGAGCAGCAGGAACGGGAAAGAGGTGACCGGGGCAGGGAGGTGAGGGAGGGCTGGCGAGAGCATCAGCCGATGGCAGGAGGTGGATGTGGCTCACCACAACACCCCGCTCTCCCGAACAAAGGACATCCTCAAACACGCCCACTGTGGCTGTGGATGGAGAACAAACACCTTCCCACCTGGAAGCTGCTCTGGAGCGTGGGGCTCAGGCTGTGGCAGCGGCTCAGAGACTCGTCCTCGGTGCTGTGCGAGTCGTTCTCGTAGAGGATGCTCTGCCCCGGCACCAGCACCTCGAGCAGCCGCTCTGCCCCCTCGGGCGCCCGCGCCGTGTACACCACGGCGTCCACCAACCCCCGGGCTGTCACGGGCATGCCCACGGCGTAGAGGGGAGTGCTGCTGTGGTACAGAGCCATGGCATTTGCCCCGTTCTGGATGCTGTTGGGGGGCAGCCTCACCGTGGGCGCGGGGCTGACACCACTGCTCCCCACCAGGAAATAGCCACGCTCATCCGTGTGGTGTCCCGACAGCTCCAGCACACGGTAGGCCCGGCTGGTTTTCCCGTTGTAGAGGACCAGCCAGTACCCCTGGAGATGGAAGCGTGTCCGGCCGGTGTAGAGGAGTTCGATGTACTCGGTGTCCTCTCCTCCCCCGGGGTTGTCGGGGTTCACCTCGTTGATGAGCAGCTTGGCCGCTTGCACGGGAGGCACCAGAGTCCCTTCTGGCACCTCTGATGGGACACCTGGAAAGCAAAAGTGTCCCAGTGAGCTCCAGGGAAACAACCCAACCTTTCACACCGTTTTCCTGGGGTGAAACCTAATTTAGCAGAGGACTGAACATGTTGGCTCAGACTTTAATCATCCACGGACTTTACAGTCCTTAGAAGAGCCCTGGTAACACACTTGTTAACATCAGCTGTAACAACAGAGCTTGCTGTTAGTCCAGACAATGAGCAAGATGGGCTCGAGTAGCTGGATGTGATGGAATTGGAAGAGGTTTTTGCCAGGACTGGGGAAATGGAGAGAGGGATATTTCCCTCTTTTAGGAGAGTCAGATCCACATCTTCACCCTCGAACACACCGTGTCCCCCACGTTGCAAAAATGATCCCTGGTACCTGGAGGCAAGTCTGGCACGTGAATATCCCTGAAGCAGGAGCTTTCTGCTGAGATGTTCCTTCCACCAAAGCTCACAACCCCGGGTGTCTCTAGGAAGGTGTTGAAGGCCAGCAGCAGGCTGCTCAGCTGCTCCTCTGACCTGGCAGTGAGCAGAGTGCTGAACACAAGCCCCAGGTCCTGGCAGGCTGCCTTTGGCTCTGCAGAGGCAAGCAGAGAGAGCTGCCTCAGTTTCCCCACACCACCAAAGCCCCACTTCCTCCTGGTGGAGATGAGCTCACCAGCTCATCTCTACCAGAACTGTCCTCATGATCAGACTGACCCAGAGCAGCTCATCCCATCGACACAGCACTGGGAGCTCTGCCTGTGCCAAGGGGCACCCTGGGACCGAGTCTGTGTCCAGCTCTGGGGTCCCCAGCACAGGAAGGACATGGACCTGCTGGATCAAGTCCAGAGGAGGCCACGGAGATGACCGTGTGACTTAGAATCATGGAGTGCTTTGGGTTGGAAGGGACCTTCAAGACCATCTAGCTCCATCCCTCCTGCCAGGGGCAGGATCCATAGTTCATATGGATCATAAGGTCAAGCAGACAACAAACTCCCAGTGGAGATGCCAGCCCTGCTGCCAACTCTGTGGCTGCCAATGCCCAAGGCCAGAACAGCTGGTGGTCTGCTGTGAGCCTGATGTGTGCTGGGGAGCTGAGGGTAGGATGCTCTGAGGAACAACACCGTGCTCTGCCCAACCCTGGACATCTCTGTCATCAGCACCAAGATCAAATTAGCTGGATCCAAGACAGGAGGACACAATGCAAGATGGAACACAGGGCTGAAAATCAGGAGCAGGTGGGCATTAACCACTGGAGGTCCCTGCACTGCCCTGCTCCTGCCCAGCTCACCTCTGAAGTAGGCAGCAGAGATTTCACCACTGTAGAATCTGCTGAGTGCCTGGACTAGAGTCATCAGAACCTCTTCTGGCTTCAGGAGCCACTCCTGGCAATCTGGGAAACAGAGAGCCCATTGTTACCTGGCCAGTGCCACCTTGGCCATGGGATACAGCTCATCTGGGATGGCTCTGCTCCTGCTGATCATCCAGGAGACCCCCAAAGCTTCTCTTCACCCAACCACTTGGAGGTGGGAATGGAGACTAGAAAAGCTCAGCTTGGCATGGGCTGCCCTGAAATTACTGCAGGCCACCGTCAGGTGTCCTGGCTGTGTTTCCCTTGGGGTTAATTCACACAATTCAGCAGGACCCTGGGTAGTCTCCCTGGATGGCTCTGGCTTTGTGCACATGCTCTGGCCCTGGGGAGGTCCTGCAGAGGCAGCCAATGCCCACCTGCTCCGTGGAGGCAGAAGGAGAGGGCCTGGCTGAAGCGTGTGCTGGGGCAGTCGTTGAAGGTGCCGGGGGTGGGTCTGCTGAGGATGAAGGACGTGGAGTCCCGGGTCACAGAGCAGCAGGTGCACCGGCTCATGGACACATCTCCTGGCTGATCCCTGCAAGGGACAGACAGGTAAATGGCAGAAGACATGCTCTGCCCACTGGAGATCTGCCTCCACCAGAGAGTGAACAGTCTGCTCCCTTCATAAGGTTTGGAGAGTGTCCTGGTTATAGCACCAGGATCAGTTTGTCACTGGGTGGGGGTGGATTCTAAACCCTCTGTGTCATTTTTCTCATCAACTGCTCACCATGGACCATTGGCAGCAGCTGCCCAGGGCACACCCCACCCCTCAGGGGACAGGGGGTTGTTTAGGAACTTCTGTGGGATAAAGAAGTTTTCCTATCTTCACGCCCACCTGAGGGGTCATGTCTGCTCAGGGGCCATCAGGGATGCCAAAAATATGCCATTATTCACCTCACAGAGTAAATCCCCCCTTGTGAAACTCCCCACCCTGGGGGAGGGACTGGGCGTTCCCATCTGAGCCCAAGCAGAGATAAGTTGGGGTTGTGGGACTGGGATCTCTCTTCAGATCCAGAGGAGAACCAGAACCTCAACCAGACTGAGACTGCCCCCAGACTGCACCCATCATTGTCACCAGCAGGTTTCTTCCTTTCGTCTTACTTTGAACTCAGGGGGCCCACGTGGTGCTCAGCACAGGGGTTGGTGAGCTCCATCCTGCTCGTGCCCCTCTGTGCTGGGCTGTACATCTGTTTTTGTGGCACAAACGAATTTTCCTTCTGCCTCAGTGTATTTTGTGATCTTTTATTAAATTGTTATTCTGACTTGCAATCCCATTCTGAGTTGGATTCATTTCTCCTGCCGCTTTAACTCTAAACCAGCACAGGAGAGATATCCCAACCTCATCAGTACCTCCTTTGTCTCACAAAAAATAAACCCAAGTGTTCAATAAAACCCAAGGGAGAGCAGCATGAGCTTCATACAGCTCCTTCTCTTCTTGTACTGGTTGCTTTTTGACTGATCTGAAGACAGGCAAGGTGGTTCACTTGTGCTCTGCCTGGCACCACTGGGAAGAGCAGTGGATGCAGCTGGAAAAGCTGAGGATGAAATGCTTGAAAAAAGAGCTCTTAGCTCAAAGGTGAAGAGAATGGTCTGGAGTTGGACTAGGTGACCTTTAAAGGTCCCTCCCAACCCAAACTCTTCTGTGGTCCTGTGGAGCCCCACTGTGGGCAGCTGCACAGAGCTCCCTGGGGAAGGAGCCCACCTCTGTGGTGCTGATTGAGTCTCACATGTGGGAGGAAGAGCAGCAAAGGAAGAGGAATGTGCTGTGACTGAGCGGTGACCCCGACATGGGTGTAGGCTACACCCTGTCCTCATGTGGTGGGCTCCACAGACCCATCCAGGAAGGGTGAATCTCCTGCAGCCACAGAGCCAGGACCCTGGTATTTAACTGACAGTTCCACCCAGAGTTCAGGTCTAGTGCTTGGCCATGAAAACCACTGACAGGAGTGTGCCCAGATGGTTTTTTGCTTATTGCCTGGTTCTAACACCCCTCGCCCACCTTCAGGCACACTGCCCTGGCTGCCTCTGCTCCTCTACCCTTCCACCGCCCTTTACCCTCTGGATGTCCTCTTTCTCCCTCTAGCAGGATATGCCTAAAATGAGAAGGAAGCAGTTCTCGCATCTCATAATATTCTGAGGTTTCCAACATTTCTCTTAATCCCTAAAGACAAAAAGAAACCTTAAGATGAAAAAGAAAGTGGCTGAACCCAGAACGAACAGTAATCCCACTTCCAGTCTTTGGTCTGGATGAAACAGGGCAGGGATTTTCCTCCTGGGTCGGGGGAGTGATACTGAAGTCCCTCCTTCATCCTCATTTTGTCATGAAATTCCATCCTGAAGGAAAATCTTTAAGCAGTACTGGAAAATTTATTATGTTGACCATTACAGTTTTATAAACTGTTACAATTATAAAATAATAACCAGCAATCACTTGATCAGGAAATTCCTCCTCAAGCACTTTATGCTGCAGCTGCACCAGGACCACTGTGAGGAGGGGAACACCTACAGCTTTAGACCAGGCTGAGGCTCAACATTGCCATGAGGACACCCTGATCTGGTGGTGACACTTTGCTCCCAGTCCTGATGGGATTTGAGGCACCAGGTTGGGGTGGCCCCAGAAGGCAGGAGCAACTTTGGTGGCCCACCTGCCTTCCCAGCCCTGCCCAGGGAGAAGCCCCTCACCTCTTCTGCAGGTAGGCAGGTCTGCCCGGGGTCAGGGTCTCCAGCAGCTCCGGATCCACTTCATCATTGCCCGTGTACACGAAGGCATCCAACAGGCCAGACTCTGGCAGGGCTTCCCCGGGGACAAACCTGCTGCTGTGGCCTCTGTAGAGGGCAATGGCATTGGGGCCAGCCCTGAGGACAGGACGGGAGGTGTTCTCCGGGAACGGCAGGTCCACTGCACACCAAGGGAAGGAACAACAAGGGCACGTGAAGAACAACATCTGGGCACTGCTCACCCTGTAGGGAACCAGCACCTCTCTGGTCCTGGAGAGCAGGACACAGGCACTCAGGAGGAGATGGCTGGGGTTGTCTGGTTAGTACAAGTTTGGCACCTGTTGCCCCAGCTTTCTGCTCACTAACACTTCTCATGTTCACTCAGCCTGAATTTCCCCACTTGTGGGCAGATCCAGAGTGCGGAGGAGGCTGGAGAGGGAGATCTGAGCAGCCTGGTCTGCTGTGTGGGCTTTGTGAGCAGAGGAGCTGATCCTTGTGTCAGCTGGTGAACTGGAAAGCCAGTGCTGGTGTGGCTTTGCCTGCAGCAAAGTCAAGTTTTAATTCTAACGGAGATCTACAGACTCCACTAACCTTTCAGGCAGCAGTTAATACACAAAAGTATTAAAAAATTTCCATTTTGTTCTGGATTTGAACAGTCTGTGGCTTTTATAAACACAAACTACACACATACACACAGCAAAGGCACAGGACACCAGCATACAAAATTTAGGTTGAGGTTTGGTGGAGTTTGGCAATTTCATGAGCTTCCTAATCTCCTCCCTTGTACTTACTCTCCCCTTCACAAGTTGTTTCTCCAGCACCCAGGAGGAATTGCTGAGGACTTTCAGAAGCACACTGCTGGTATTTCAATACTTCTCTGTACTGAACTGGCCCCAGGGAACAAACATTAAAGGAAGAACCACATGAGAGGCAGAAGGGTGAGGAGAAGTGGTTACTCCTTGAGAAGTGCCACCAGGACACCTGAATGCCAAGGAAAGCCCTGTGTCTTAGTCCTGATGTTCCCTGCCCAGGGAACTACTTTTCACCAACCTGACTACTTTGATGGCCTCCTACTGCACTGCAGGACAAGGGAAGAGCAACTGATGTCATCTGTCCTGACTTGTGCAAGTCCCACACAATACCCCTGTCTGAACTGAAGAGGCAGGATTTGATGGCAGGACTGTTCAGTGGACAAGGAATTGGCTGAATGGCTGCATCCAAAGTCTTCCAGTCAACAAGTCCATGCCCAAGTGGAGATCAGCAGCAAGTGGTGCCCCTCAGGGGTCTGTGCTGGGGCTGATGTGGTTCAGTATCTTCATTAATGACACGGGCAGGGAGATTGAGGTCAACCTCAGCAGGTTTTTGGACAACACCAAGCTGCAGGTGCAGTGGATATGCTGGAGGGAAATGGTTTCATCCAGAGGGACATGGACAGAGGCATTTGTTTTAAGCTGGCAGAGGGTAGGTCTGGATTAGAAGAATAAGGAATAACAGTTTCATGATGAGGGTGGGCAGCCCTGGCACAGGTTGGGCAGAGAAGCTGTGGCTGCCCCATCCCTGGAAGTGTCCAAGTCCAGGTTGGATGGGGCTTGGAGCAACCTGGGCTGGTGGGAGGTGTCCCTGCCCATGGCAGGGGGTGGAATGAGATGGGCTTTAAGAATCCTTCCAACTCAACCATTCAGGGAGTCCATGGAAAGTGGCATCTGTTAAGGGAGGACTTTTGCTCCAGTGCTCTCACAGCTTTAAGTTCTCTCAGTGTCAGGCAGATGAGCTGTACATAGACAGGACAAACAGCTGGGACCTTTGTAAGACCTTCTGACCCAAATCTGAAGTGATGGGGTTAAATCAGCTTCTCATAGAGCGCTCAGCATGGAGTCACCATGAAAGTAACCTTTTAAGAGTATTGCAGTGCAATCATACACGGTCACTGGATGTTTAGGGGGAAAACCTTCCCCAAAAATGAGTGTGCAGTATGATTGAGACATCTTGACAAAGCCTCATCAGGAAAAAATGCCAAAGCCTATCTCCAGTCACCCTCTTGTGTAGGAAGAGTCTTGAAGAAGCACTGAATATAATCCTTAGAAATTTCCTATTTAATCTGAAAACTGGTTGTGATTTCACACCACTTTCCTTGACCCACCTTGGCTGTTTGCTACTCACAGCCCAGCTCACCCAGAGGGAAAATCAGAACACCTTTCCTGGGTGGAGCTGAAGTGGACAATCAGCTCCTCTACGTGTCATGAGAGAATACTTGAAGCAGTTTGAACTATAAGAAAGAGCTCGACTGCTTAAAAAAAAAGTTTTAGTTGCCAGATCATTTTTATGGGAAGCAACTTTGCACAGGGTGAATATACTCCCAGAAACAATGAGTCAGTGAGTTACACAAGACAGCTGCAGAGTCAGCATCTCCAGATGCCAAAATCTTCTTTTGAGGTGCCCAAAATAACAAGATATTTCTTCTTTCTCCTGTGGCCTGGAAGAAATTGAGAGCACTGGGGGGAAGCTCAGATGGCAGGTTCACACAGCTGGGGATGTGGAAGAAAAGCCCTGGTGGTTTTTCGAGGGAGACTGTGTGTCTGCTGTGGGTGACCACCACGTTACACACAGAGAAAGGGGGACACTACCAGGAGATGTGGTGCAGCCAAGGTCTGCAGCAGGGTGGCCACAGGGCTGGGAGCAGAACTGTGTCCTCCCAAGAAGCAAAACAAACATGGACTTGTGTCTTCCATCAGGTCCCTCCCCTGGAGCTCTGCAGGTCTCACACTGTAACACCACCTTCTCTTGTTTGCCCTGAAACTGCCTCCCCTGCCTTCTCTTGGTGCCCTTCAGCTCTTGCACCTGAAGGAAGGGTAAGCAATCAAGCCCTGTCCGTTTTCTTCAGGCTGTTCACATCTCTGAAACCTCTGCCAGAACCCTCCTCAGCTTTCTCTTTTCTAGGTGTTCTTAGATATTTCTCCTGGGGAAGCATTTCCATAGCACTTCCCATCCTGCTGAGCCCTCCAGATGCCTCCAATTCTAATATATCTTTTTTGAGACAGAAGTATTGAACCACTCAAGTCAGAATTAAAGGTCCAAGCAAACTCTGAATTTGTACAGTGGCATAAAAGATGCCCTCCATTCCTTCCTCATCTAATAATTCCTGATATTCACTTTGCTCTATACAATTCCCTTTTCAATGATTTCTAACGTTTCTTTTTTATTTACCACTGAGTTCTGAGTCACATTTTCACTGATCTCCCAGAGTGCCAAGCAACAAGAAACACAGACAACACTGTCCAGCCCCAAACCTGAGGTCCATCAACACGTAGTCCTTACCTGGGGTTTCACTGTCTGCAGGACCGATCAGGAGAAGCCCATCCAGTGAAGTTTGGCCATGAACATCCATGCTGAAATAAATGCCTTTGGTCCCACCATCAACCAGCACCAGGACAACATCCCTCAGCGTGGTGGAGTGGGGGCCCTGAAGCTCTATGAACTCCAACTGGCCGGGGGAAGCGGCAGGAAGGACCTCACTGATGAGGACAGCCGAGGCATTGAGCTGAGGGGTCAGGATGCAGTGGTTGTCTGTGCCCGGCGTGGGCACGGCCACTTGGAAGATCCATTGGGAATCGGCCCCACGGCACCTCTCTATCGACTCATCCATGGTTCTGAAGGTGGGGTCCTCCAGGAAAGCCTCTCTGCCAGGGGTCAGCACCCTCACAAGTGTGTCTGCTCTGTCTGTTTTCTTAGTCTTATGGACCAGGGCATCTACAAGCCCATAGCTCGTGACACTCATGCCCTCTTTGTAGCTCCCTTTGCCATAGTAGAGAGCAATGGCATCAGGGCCATTCTGGATGGTGTTCTTAGGGATAACCATGGCAGGGTTCATGGAAGAGGAGCCAATGAGAAAGAGCCCTTGGCTGTTGGTAACTTTGCCCTGGAGGTTCAGCACCTTGTAGGCTCGGTTGCCATTGCCATTGTAGAAGACCAGGTGGTAGCCATCCAGGGGGGCTGTTTGCCCACTGGTGTGGTAGAGCTCCACAAACTCAGATGTGTCCTCCCCTGGGCTGTCAGCATTGACTTCGTTGATCAGGAGGGTGTGCTCAGTGTCCTGATCCCTGGGGGGTTTTATGAGGTTCTGAGCAGCACCCTGGGGAAAGCAAACAAGGTGCACAAGTACCATCAATCCAACGTGCCAGGTGTCTGCCATGGTGAAGGCCGCGGCTTCAGTTCAGATCTCGAGAGGGAGCCTGTCCTTCTCACAGCCACAGAGCTCAGCAAGAAGCTGCCACAGGCTGTGCAGAACAGGAATGTGTGGGCTCCGACCTGGGCACTCGTGGGCAGATGAAGGTACCCTTCTTCAGGGAGTTCTGGTTTGTCCAACAAAGCAGCAATCCTACAAAAACCTGACTGAGAAGGCTTTTTATGAGAGATTTCCCAACTCAGCTCCTTTAAAAACTGGGGGGAAGGGGTGAGAGGAAAGAAGAATCCTGTTAGGAAACATGGAAACACACTGGTGACATTTAACAGCCTTAAAGCCCCATCATTTTCCCTCTGTTTCTTCAGAGGTTTATCAAGATGCAGTGGGGCAAAGCCAGACCTTCGAGATGTTTGACACCCTGAGACTTGGGTGAACGTTGGAAATTGTAGGTGTCACTGTTAATAATCGTTTCCCCGAGTCCAATTTATTCCATGGGAATTAACATGAAATGGCACAAAGATGACAGTAACCATCTACTCCATCAAGGTGAGGGTGGGGAAGGAGAGAACCAGTGGGTTTGGCTGGAGTTCTGTCACACATGGCAGAGCAGCTCCACTGACCTCCACCCCAACCAACCAGCTGGTGCAGGGGCTGCAGAACACACAGGGGGGAGGACACAGCAATTTAAGCTATTTGGGGGAAAAGTGAGATTTGCTTTCCCATTTCCCCTGAACATCCATATCATCACCTGCTGAGTTTGGACGACCTTCCTGCAGCCTTTGGTCAGTCGAGGTCAGACATGGGGGGTTTCCAGCCCATGCAGTGGTACCAGCACAGGGACCTGTTGCCTTCCTTTCCTGTGGGGCCACATCCACACCAAGTGGACAGACTAAGAAGGCACCCAACCCTCCAGCTGCTTAAAATCAGAGCTGCTGAACACAGCAGGCCCAAGGGGGGACACCTGTGATCTTTTCTAGGTGAGTGCCAGCTGCAGAGCACAGCATCACATCCTTCAGCTAAGGCTGCAAGCACCCACGCAGGTGAGCGAGCCTGAGCTGATGCCAGGGCAGAGGCGCCTCCTCACAAGCACGAGAATGAGAATTCCAGAGAAAAATGCTGATAGCAATCCCACAAAACAACAGGCTCTGATGGAGAGATGTCCCTGAGCAGCCCTACCTAGAAATGCCATCGTTGTCTGCTCTGCCCCACAGCCCTTCTCTTGCTGTTCTTGGGCCACAGAGCGTGGACAAGCCCCCACACACCTCCTGCCTCCCTGCATGGATCCAGCCTGGGGCTGCTCTCCCTTCTCTTGGATGGTCACTATTAAAAAGATCCCCATGTCCCTTTCGGGCACAGTTCATGCCCCAAATCACTATCAACATGCCCCTCCTCTCGCTCCTGCCCAGCCTCCAAAGGACAAGGAACGCTTCTCTCCCCAAACCCACCTCCACAAGGTGCCAAGTTTCCATCATCCCTCCCTGATTCAGTTAAAAGCTGGAGGAAAGAGAAGGTTGTGCTCCTGTCCAGGGACGGGTGTGGGATGGAAGGAAACTCACCAGGAGCGGCAGAAACAGCAGGGGAAAGAAAAAACCCAAAGCTGGGCAGGCTGGAAGGGCGGGGAGGGGTGGGG
>VXAU01005987.1:1311-14538 GCA_013399695.1 Formicarius rufipectus
TGGGGCAGAATGGGGATGGGGCAGGATGGGGATGAGAGAGTGGGAATAGGGCAGGATGGGGCCAGGACGGTGGGGATAGGGCTAGGAGCATGGACATGGGGTGGGATAGGGCAGGATGGGGCTAGGAGTGTGGGGATGGGGATGGGAGTGTAGGACTGGAGCAGGACAGGCCCTGGAGTGTGGGGCCAGGAATGTGACTCGGGACAGGAACTGCTCCCAGCTCAGCCCTGCTGGGTGGGAACACCCCAAGTCACGGAGCTGTTGGAACCCTGAAGGTTCCTGTTTCAGTTCCCATTTCGGTGCCTGAGGGGGCCACGGGGATGGGAACGTGGTGCTGAGCCTGCCAGGGCCAGGGCTGGTGCTCGGGGGGCAGCTGGAGCCAAACAGAAAAGGAGGGAAGAGGAAGAGGGATGACACCTTTGGGCCCTGCCAGCACCGAGGGGGCCCCAGAGATGGGGACAAGGGATGTGACATCCATGACCAGGGAATGGACACGGAGCTGCAGGGGCTGCTCTGCCCCAACTCATGGAGCTCTTGGGGCTGATCTTCGTTTAAAAGGGAAAAATAAGGAGAAAAAGCCTTTTTGGGTTATTTTTGCCTGGAATCAGCAGCGGGGGCTGTGCCCGGCCCGGAGCACAACCCCAAAACTGCCCCAAAAGGTGCCAGTGCAGGAAGGGGGGGGAAATGAGGGACGCGGCTCCAACCAGCGCCGCAGAGCCAAAGGAAATCAGGGATGCGGCTCCAACCAGCGCCGCAGAGCCAAAGGAAATCAGGGACGCGGCTCCAACCAGCAGCAGCAGAGCCACCTAACGCTCAGACTGGGAATCACTGGGGTCACTGGGATGGGCTGGCACACAAAGCGCCCCGCGGGGCCCCGCTGGAGCTGGAGTGGGATGCACACACCGTCCCCCCGCCCCAGTTTTCCAAGGAAAATTCTGGCCCCGCTCCCTTCCAAAAAAAGTTTATTTTTGATAACGCCTTGTCCGAAATTTACAGCACGTGGAGGGGGGAGGGAGTAAGAAATCAAAGGGAAACCAGGAAAAGAAAGGGGAGGGAGTGTGGGATCGCTCCAGGGGGTGCCCAGTGCCCCGGATCCCATCCTGCCCAGCTCGGGGGGAGCCCCGGGAAAGGGGAGAACTCGCCCCAAACTGGAATATTCGGATGGGTTTCCATAGGGCCGCTGGCTCCAGCCGTGGGATTAGTGCTGGGATTAAGCCCGGCGGTCGGAGCTGGGGGAACTGGGAGGCTCCGGAGCGCACTGGGAGCAGGGAATTCCCTGTGCTCAGCCCTTGTTCACGGCCCGATGGCCCCACGAGTTAATGGCCATCAGGATCCCCATCCCCATCCATTAGTGGCTCCTTTAGGGCCGGGGAATGGGGGGGAACCGCGCCCGGGAGGGGGATTTACACGGCTGAGCAGCGGCTCATCCAGCGGGAACTGTGCTAATTGTCCTGGCTCAGGAGCGCCCGCCTTCCATGGATTTGGAACTGTCAGAAGCTCCCTTTTCCTCTGGATAGGGATTTCTAACCCCAAGAAGCTCTTGTTTTCCATGGATAGCGATTTCTAGCCCCGAGGAGCTCCCACTTTCCCTGGACAGGGATTTCTGACCATGGGAGGCTCATGCTTTCCCTGGATATGGATTTCCAACCCTGGGAAGTTCCTGGTTTGTCTGGATAAGGATTTCTGGCCCCAAGGAGCATCTGCTTCCTCATGAATTTCTGACCTGGGAAGCTCCAACTTCCCCTGGATATCGATCTCTGACCTGGAGAAACTCCTTTTTCTGTCATGGATTTCCAACCCAGGAAGCTCCTGATTTCTCTGGATAAGGATTTCTTGCCCTGGGATGCTCCTGTGTTCCCTGGACAGGGATTTCTGACCTCGAGGAGCTCCCACTTTCCCTGCATAGGGTTTTACGATGCCAAAAAGCTCCTGATTTCCCTGGATTGGGATTTCTGACCTTGGGAACCTCCTGCTTCTTCATGGATTTCTGATCTGGGAAGATCCCACTTTTCCTATATAGGCATTTCCTACCCCAAGGAGCTCCTGCTTTCCCTGCCTAGGGATTTCTGGCCCTGGGACACTCCTGTAATCCCTGGACAGATATTTCTGGCCCCAAGGAGCTCCCACTTTCCCTGGATGGGGATTTCCAGCCCCAGCTCTTCAAGGAGCCCATTTAAGTCCATGATTTGGAAACCAGGAAGTGCCCAGGGCTGTGGGTTTGGGGGCTGCAGCTCCCGTGGAGGGGGAAGGAAGTTCCCAGCAGTGAGTTCAGCTCATGGAGACACGGATCCAGCAGCTGCTCCAGGGGCTTTGCCTTAGGGCCACCCACCCCCAGAGCCTTGGAAAAGGGACCAGCACCAGGATCTGCCCATCCCCTCCCAAATACATCCCTTGGGGGGCTCCTCAGGGCTCAGGCTCATCCCAGTGGAGGACCCTTCTCCTCTCCCAGGGAAGCTGCTCCACACCCCCTCCCTGCCTCTCCTCTGTGCCAAGACAGGCTCTGCTCAGTTTTCCTTGGATTTGTATTCATGGGGAATTAGGACACTGAGGCTTCAGAGCACAGCCTGCAGTGTTAGATGAGCTCAAGAACTGGGGAGGGAATTCCTGAAGGAGCAGTTTGGGGGTGCAGCCCTTCCCGGGGGTGAAGCCTGGGGGGTCTGGGTCCCCCTGAGCACCCCCAGAACTGCTGGAGTGGGAAGGGATCCCCCTGCCAGCACGGGAACGTGGGAATGAGTGCTCAGCTCCCACTGTGGAGCTGGGGCAGCTCCTGCCTGGGGGAATTCGGGATCACAGCTTGGTGCACTTCACCTTGAGTGAAGGAATGTGGTTTAAGGGAATCAGGGGAAGCCAGTGCAGCTCCCAGCCCAGGCTCCTGCTGGCAGGGCATCCCTAAAAACCCTGCTGAAACAAGCACACCTGACATTCCCAGGATTTTCCCAAGGTTTTCCCACTAGCATGGTTGAAACACAGGCAGGAATGGGCCTCTGGAGCAGGGGGATGCCAGAATCCAGAACAGGTCTGAGGGCCACACACCCCAGGAAGCAAAAAAAACACCAAAAAAGGTGATGGGGCAATACAAAGTGTTAAAAAAAAAAAAAAGGAGGAAACAAACAGGTACTTGAAGCTGGAGCAGATCCCGGCGCCGAGTCCAGCCGGGGCTGTCCCCCCTCTATCCCCTGGATTCCCTGGAGCAGGGATACAGTCTCTCTCCAGGCCTGGCCTGTCAGTACTTCACACCTGGCACAAACTCCTTGGCGTCTGGATTCAAGTTGCTTTTGCTCTGGAAGAGAAGAGGGCAGGGGATCCCTCAGTGCCCCGTGCTGGGATTCCCTGGGAGGCTGCACCCAAATCCTGGCAGCCCCAGGAGCCCTCGTGGCCTCACCGGCCTGGGGTGAGGAATCCCTCACCCAGCTCCAAGGTTTCTGATCCCAGGATGGCTTTGGGGGGAAACCCGGACAATCTGAGCTCTCAGTCTCTCCCCGTCTGTGCCATGGGACAGCAGCAGCCCCATCCCAGGGCTTCTGGAGAGCAAGTTCATGGAACCATGGAATGGGACGGGTGGCAAAAGACCTCAAAGCCCATCCAGTTCCACCCAAGGACACCTTCCACTACGCCCAGCTGCTCCAGGTGCAGCCTGGCCTTGGACACTTCAGGGCTGGGGCACGTCCCCGGGGTCCTCACCAGAATGTCCTCGGAGCTGTGGCCGTCACCCACGGAGAGCCCGTGGAGCTGCTGCTGCAGCTGCCCCATGCCCTGGGGCAGGTCCCTCGAGGGGATGAACCACTCCTGGTCCTCCTCCTCCAGCATCTCCTGGAAGCAGCGGTCGAGGAATTCCTGCTCCTGCAGCTCCTCCTCCACCTGCCCAGAGACATTGGTGGGTCAGGGATGTAAAGGGGTTTCCCACAAGCTGGGAAGGGTCTGCAGAGTGTCTGCCAGGCTCCAGGGAATTGTTTGGGTGGGAAAAGCCTCCCCGAGTTCCCCCAGCACTGCCAGGGCCACCCCTGCCCATGTCCCCAAGTGCCACATCCACAGGGCTGTTGAATCCTCCCAGGGATGGGGACTGCCCCCTGCCCTGGGCAGCTGTGCCAGGGCTGCACAGCCCTTTCCAGGAGGAATATTCCCACTATCCCTCCTGCCCCTGCCCTGTCCCAGCCCGAGGCCATTCCCTCTGCTCCTGTCCCTGTTCCTGGAGCACAGCCCGACCCCCCCCAAGTTCTTCCTCCTGGAAGGGACTGTCAGAGCCAGCAGGTCCCCCCTGAGCCTCCTTTCCTGCAGGATTTCTCCTTTTCCTTGCTCCCAACTGATCAGGATGGCTCATCTGATCCCAGCTGGATTGCTGTGTGGATTCCCTCCACCCCGGAGTGATCCCAGAGCTCTCCCAGCCCTTCCTGCTCCCTGCAGGGTCGTCACACCTGTGGGTGCTGACAGAGGGTGGCACTTGGCTCCCACTGAGAGCTCCAGGGATGACACTGCAGGAAACCTCCTCCTGATGGTAAGGAAAGCCCCAGGGTCTGGCTGGAGCTCCTGGAGCTGCTCAGGCAGAGATGTGGGAGCAGAGGAAGGCAGGAGAGGGGCACGATGGGCCTGGGGGTCCCATCCTTCCTGTACCAGCAGTGGGTCACACTGACACCCCAATCCCACCTCCCAGGCTCTTTTTCTCTGGATTCTTACCGAGTCCAAGAGGGTTGAGTGAATCCATGATCCATGAAATGCTCTGGAAAGCTTAAACCCTTCCATGTTACAGGGTAGCAGGACAGGGGGGGATTGTGCCCCTCTGCCCCCTCAGGTGAGCCCCCCCTGCAGAGCTGCCCCAGCCCTGGGAACAACAGCACAAGGAGCTGGAGCTGCTGGAGAGGCCAGAGGAGGCCCCGGAGATGCTGCAGGGCTGGAGCCCCTCTGCTCTGGAGCCAGGCTGGGAGAGCTGGGGGGGTCACCTGGAGAGGAGAAGGGTCCAGGGACACCTGAGAGCCCCTTGCAGGGCCTGAAGGGGCTCCAGGAGAGCTGGAGAGGGACTGGGGACAAGGCAGGGAGGGACAGGACACAGGGAAGGGCTTCCCACTGGAAAAGCACAGCTTTGGATGGGATATTGGGAAGGAATCCTAGAAACCTCTCAGTGGGATGAGCACATGAGATCAGGACATCACACCAGAAAGAGCCGAGCAGAGCTGGCTCATCCCTCGGGTGACAAGGACAATGACCCAGGATCCTGCACTTCCATGGCTTGGTGCCTCTCCCAGCCCTTCAGTCCAGGAGGATATTCCCTCTGCTCCATGTCCCACCTGCCCCTGACACCTCTGTGTGCTCCAGCCTCACCTGCTGTCAGCAGTTCCTGCTCCCACCACTCCCCGTTCGCCCTCGGGATGCGGCTCCATGG
Organism: Formicarius rufipectus; assembly: GCA_013399695.1. Lineage (NCBI taxonomy): Eukaryota > Metazoa > Chordata > Aves > Passeriformes > Formicariidae > Formicarius > Formicarius rufipectus. The sequence goes on from VXAU01005987.1 coordinate 6,686, forward strand.
GAAAGGAATGTCGGTGGCACAGGTAGGGCAGGGACGTGCCAGGCAGCTCGTGGGCTGTTAAAGCCCCTGGAGCTGTTCCCCCTCCCACATCCCCTTCCAGATGGCCCAGGTCCTGGGTGGAGGAGGCAGGGAAGCCACGTGGCTCCAGAGAGCTCGGGAGGAGGGGAGAGCAGAGGGAGATCCAGAGGGAGATCCAGCCCCAGATCCCAATCCCGGAGCAGCCCCAAAGCGATGGGCTGTGATGGGGGCAGGGAGAGTTTCTGCTGAGGACACCAGGAATGCTGATGGAATCTTCCTCTGGGGAGCACGGGATGGCAATTCCCTTTGCCCAGCCTGTCCACAGCTCCAGAGGGTCCTTCCTAAACACCCCAGGGATGGGAATCGGTGCTTGGCCACAGCCAGGGATGTTCCAGGGAGGGGATGAGTGTCAAGGGGAGTTCAGCTGGAGGGACAAGCTCCTTCCTCTCCCAGTTCAAGGTGTCCAAGTTCTCTCCAGCTACTGGAATGGTGGCAGGAGATCCCAGGAGCCTCCAGAGAGCCCTTCCCACTGCCTTGGGATGCCCTGGAATTCGGAGGAGAACCCAAGGCACAAGGAGGACACCATGGAGCTGCTCCTGTGTCGTTATTCCACAACCAAGAGCTGCCTGAGACCCACCACGATCCTTCAGGAGCCTCACAGACCCAACATCCCAAGGTCCTGTGCAGAGCTCCAGCTGCTCCGAGTGTATCTGGGATGGTTTCACTGAAATCAGAGATATCTCCCCAAGTGAGAGGCAGGATCTCACTGCTGGGATCACCAGGATGGAAACACTCCAGTTTCAAGGGCTCACTGGTCCAGTGCCTCCAGCTGAGCATGTGGAAAGGGAAGGGCTTGATCCCAAAAGCTTGGGAGAAGTGATGTCACCATCCCTCCAAGAGGAGCAAAGGCATCAGGAGGCCTTTTTTCCAGCCTGATCCATCCCAGGCCCTTCCAGGCAGGTCCAACACAAACAAGAGGACTGCCCTGAGCCACCCTCTCCGTGCAGGGCTGTGACTCCCGCAGCACCATCAAAGGACACCTTACCCTCCCATTTCCCCTGTGGATACACAGAGGTGGGAACCCTCCCACGTCTCACCTTGAAATCCTCCTCCTTCTCCATCCACAGGTCCCTGTGGATCCCTGGAGCTGGGAATCCCCCCTGCCTGTGAGTCCCTGTGGATCCCTGCAGCTGGGAATCCCCCCTGCCTGTGAGTCCCTGTGGATCCCTGCAGCTGGGAATCCCCCCTGCCTGTGAGTCCCTGTGGATCCCTGCAGCTGGGAATCCCCCCTGCCTGTGAGTCCCTGTGGATCCCTGCAGCTGGGAATCCCCCCTGCCTGTGAGTCCCTGTGGATCCCTGCAGCTGGGAATCCCCCCTGCNCCTGTGGATCCCTGGAGCTGGGGGCCTCACCTGCCTGTTGAAGTCCTCCTCGTTCTCCATCCACATGTACTCTGCAAAGGGGTTGTTCTCCTTCTCATCGTGCCCATTCCCCACCGGATCCTCCTGGGATTTGGGACTGGACGCCGTGGTGCTGGCGAGCTCGGAGCCATTCATCCTTATGGACTCTGGGGAAGGAAATATGGGAATGAGGGGGCTGCTGGGGACCCCGTGTCCCCATATCCAGGCCAGCTCCCAGATGGATGCTCCCCACTGGCTTCCAGCACGGGAATTGTTGGACTGGATGATCCTGGAGGTCTTTTCCACCCTTAATGACGCTACAACTTTGTGAATTTAAGATCCTGCTGCTTTTGTCCTGGCACAGCACAATTCCTGACTCCTCCTCTCTCCCTGGAAGCAGCACCACACCCATCTGGCAGCGGGATTTGTTCCAGGTTTTGGTTTTTATGGCATTTACTTCTCAGTATTTTGAGCCACCAGGTATAGTTTGAACATATTTGACAGGGCTCAGAGCAGGGAGGTCACCCAACCAGGAGCTCCCAGAGAAGCTGGGAACAAGGTTTGGGAAGGCACCAGCTTCCCAAATCCCATCCATCCCTCTCTTTTATTTTAAATCCAGCACAAACCATCCCATCCATCCATCCCAGTTGTTTTAAATCCACCACAACCCTCCATCCATCCCTCCAACCCTGGTTTGGGAGCAGGGACAGGGAAGGGCTCTCCTGTCTCGTTGCCCTCCCAGGTTCATTTGGCAGCACCAGGAAGCTCATCCCTGTGCCTGGAGGGTTTTTGGGTGGACAGGGAGCAGCAAAGGTGTCCAAAGCCCCATTTCCAGCAGACCCAGAACCTCCCAAACCCCTCTGGAAGCTGTTTCACTGTGGATATCGTCCCCCATTCCCTACCACACTATTCCCACCTCTCGCATTCCAGCCATCCAAAGGCTTCCCAAGCCATCCCACAGTCCTCACCCCCAGCCATCCCCTGCCTGCTGGAGCCAGAGGTCTCCAAATGGGAAGGAGGGAGCTGAGAGAGGCCAGCACGGATATTTGGGGGTCCCATTTCCAAAGGGACCTCTGGGCAGAGTGATATCCCAGCGCTGTGCCGGGAGAAGCAGCAGGAAGAGGCACCTGGTCCCTGCCTGGGCATCCCCTGGGAATATCCTGGGGGAAAACACTCGCCAAACAAGAGACTGGCACCTAAATTTTCCATGCTGGGAGGCTTGGACACCCAGGAGCAGATGGTGACAGCACAGGAGGGATTGATGGGATGTGCCAATGGACCCAAACACAGAATAAAATCCAACCAAAGCGTGGTTTTATCCCCATTTTTCCCATCTGGGTCTCCAGGACCCAAGGTCCTGGTTTTCCCCTCTCAGCCAGAGCAGCCCCAGCCATGCAGAGCTATTCCTTCCTGGAAAAGTGCCTTCCAAGGGAGTGTTTTCCAGGCTCAGTGTGTGTTCTGGGCTCTGTGTGCCCTCTGTGAGTCACCAGAGCCGGACCTGCCAGGCTGCGGATGCTCCAAGGACGCCCAGAGCTTCAAGAACTGGGATATGTGGCTCCTCTAAAATTCACATAAATTCAAAACCTGCCTTTTTCATAATGAAGGTTTCTTGGATTTGTTTCTGTTTTCCTATGGAAGATTAAATAGATTTAAAAAAAAAGAACAGGACTGCTCAAGGTGGGGCTTGAGAGCTCAGAAAGCACATCCAGAGCACACAAAGCACCTTGTCCTGCTCCAGAGCATGGAAAATCCCAAGGATCTACACACGGGGGAGGGAGTGCCCTGGGAGGGCCCTTTCTGAACCATCTCACACTCCCTGGGGCAGCAAGAGCAGCCTGGCAGGGTTGGCTGCCTTTGGAAAAGGGACTGGACACCACGGGTGGGAACAGAGATCTGGGGCAGGCCTGGGGGGGGCTTTAAGGCCAGATGGTTCCTGGTCATGGATTTCATGGGATCTGATCCCACCTGGGGCTTCCCAGCAGTCCCGGCTCTGTCAGCCTGGGAACAGTGACTGAGAGATCCGGGGGGAAACCAACCACGTGGGAAGATCCCAAAGCAATTCCAGCGTCCCAGAGCCCACGGCACCAACACCGGGGGCAAGATGGGCAGGAATTTGGTGGTCCAACTGCACTGGAGGTGCTGTGGAACCATGGAATGGTTTGGCTTGGAGAAGACCTTAAATCCCAACCGGTGTGACCCTGCGCCAGGGGCAGGGACACTTTTCATCATCCCAGGTTGTTCCAAGCCCTGGCCAACCTGGCCTTAGACACTTCCAGGGATTCAGGGGCAGCTTCTCTACCCACCCTGTGCCAGGGCCTGCACACTCTCACAGCCAGGAATTCATTCCCAATATCCCACCTAGCCCTGCTCTCTGGCAGGAGGGAGAAGGAACACAGGAGAAGGGAGCCCAGGAGAAGGGAATACTGGAGAAGGGAGCCCAGGAGAAGGGAGCCCAGGAGAAGGGAATACTGGAGAAGGGAGCCCAGGAGAAGGGAGCCCAGGAGAAGGGAATACTGGAGAAGGGAGCCCAGGAGAAGGCCCCAGCTGTGCCTTGGCTCAGGGCAGCACAGATGGTGCTGCTCTCCCTCCCACAGCCAAGCCCGAGGCAGCGTTCCCGAGGCAGCGTTCCCGGGTTCCTGCCGGAGAGCCTGGTGGGCCAGGGCTCCCAGAGCTATAAATAGCTTTGGGAATCATTGTGTTTGCAGACGGGCTCCTAGGTCAGCAGGAAAACCCACCCAGGCTACCCAGACTTTGGGAAAAACCCACCCTGAGCCCTTCCCAGCTTCCCGACTGCCCTCCGAGGCGTTCGGAGCCAGGCAGGGCAGAGGATGGGGCTGCACCTCCCAACTCCTGTGCTTTGGGATTGACAACACTCCAGTGCCGAGCTGGAGAGAGACAGGAAAAGAACACCACTTCCTTTGCCCATTATTTTGGATAGTAGGGATAAATTCCTCCCTGTGAGGGTGGCACAAGGTCCTGGCACAGGGTGCTCAGAGCAGCTGTGGCTGCCTCATCCCTGGAAGTGTCCAAGACCAGGTTGGACAGGGCTTGGAACAACGTGGGATAATGGGAGGTGTCCCTGCCCATGGCAGGGGTGGCACTGGATGTGCTTTGAAGTCCCTTCCCCCCCCAAATTCCGTGATTCCATGGAGGTCAGCAGACGTTTTTCAGGCCTCTGCAGCAGCAATTATGGAAAAGCACCTCGTCAGCCTCGTTTCCCAAGGGATGGACTCTCCTGTTCCAGCTGGAGCTCCACAGGTCCGGCTGGTCCGGCCGCTCTCCCTCTGTGACTCCCAGTCCCTCCCAGGCCGTGGGATCCCCAGTACCTGCCCCTAATCTCCCTGCCCAGATAAAGCCTCTGCACTCCAGAGGCCCAGCTGCCCCTCTTATCCCACGTTATCTGCCGGCTGTGGGTTTTCCCAGGGGCGGGAAGCGCTCCCAGCTGTCCCACACAGCCCTGGCCACATTCCCTGCTCCCAGCCCGATCCCTCTGGGAACAGCCTCCCTGGGCCAGTCCCAGCCCACACTCCACCACCACCACCACCACCCTGGCTCTTCCAGGTGTATTTTCCCCCCTCCAGGCTTCCCCTTCCCATTTTACTGGTGCTTCAGGTTTATTCCTGAGGTTTTATTCCCTGCTCCGAGCCAGGCAGTCACCCCCTGTCCCCGCTGGCTCCGGAGCGGGGGCTGCTGAGGCTCCCAGGACAGTCTGGATGCTCCTGGCGTTCCCCTCTGGGCTCCCAGGGGTGACAGGCTCTGCCTGCAGATGTGGAGTTTCCATTCCCAGCCCTCCCAGTTGCCGAGGAACCGCGGCCTATTTCCAGCCCGGATCCGGGATAATCCCCTCCCGCACTATTTTAATCCACATCCACCACCACAACAATCCCCACTTTGCTCAGGCACAGACTGAGGAGCCTCCCAGAAACACCCAGAGCTGCTCCTGAGCCAAGGCCAAGGAATGCTCAGGAACCTCATTCCAAATTCAGCCCAAACAGCTCCTCCCTGAGCCGCTTCCAGCCCCAGCCGTGACACGTCCTGCTCCCGACAGCCCACGGATCCTGCAGGACCCACCAGGAAACCTGTGCCAGGGCCCCACAGGGAACGAGTCCTTCCCAGTATCCCACCCGAACCTGCCCTTTTCCTGTGGGAACCCCTTCCCTGTGTCCTGTCCCTCCATCCCTTGTCCCCAGTCCCTCTCCAGCTCTCCTGGAGCCCCTTCAGGCCCTGCAAGGGGCTCTCAGGTGTCCCTGGACCCTTCTCCTCTCCAGGTGACCCCCCCAGCTCTCCCAGCCTGGCTCCAGAGCAGAGGGGCTCCAGCCCTGCAGCATCTCCGGGGCCTCCTCTGGCCTCTCCAGCAGCTCCAGGCACAGGAAGGGTTAACCAAGGGAATTCCTTCCCAGTAGCCCATCTAACCCTGCCAGTGGGGTTGGCACTCCAGGCCCTTGGGAAAGCCCCTGTCCATCTCTCTCCTAGACTTCTTGAAGGGAATGGAGCTGGGAGATGCTCTTCCCTCGGAGCAGGGACAGCATTCCCTGCCTGGCTGTGGGCAGGGAGTCCTGGGAGCAGAAAAAGCCAGCAGTGCAATTCCAGAGATCCCTGTGCCAGCAGTGCAATTCCAGGGATCTCTGTGCCAGCAGTTCAATTCCAGGGATCCCTGTGCCAGCAGTGCAATTCCAGGAATCCCTGTGCCAGGGCTCCAGATCCGTGGGAGCAGCCTTATCTCTGTTTGTGCTGGAGGCCCCACTGGGACACTCCTTCCCCGGGCTGGACACCTGCATTCTCTGGGAGAAGGGATGGGAAGCAAAGCATAGCGAGGCTGTTGCGGGGATTTGATGCTCTTGGAGCTCTTTTCCCCCCGGAGCAATTCTAGGATTCCCTGAAGTGACCTCTGCCGTGGCTGTGGCAGGACAGTCCCAGCTCCGGGGGCGGGACCGACCCCAAATCCCTCGGGAAGGAGCCTGTCCGAGGGGAGGGCAGCGGCTGGAGCCGCCCGTCAGCCCCGGGACTGGGGCGCTGACAGCCCCATCCTGCAGGGAATTCCGACAGCCCCATCCTGCAGGGAATTCCGAGTTTGGAATTCCCAGGAGAAGCGCGGCCGGAACGGTGACAGCCCCGGGACAGCCCCGCTGCCTGCGGGAATGGGGGAGCCGGGATGAGCCCCCAGGGGCCGGGATCATCAGCCCACGGGAACACAAACAGCTGCTCCAGGCACAGGGACAATCCCACTGCCCTCCCAGCTGCTCCTTCCCAGCAACAGGGAGCGGAGGGACGGGAGGGGAACAGCTTCAGACGTAGAGAGGAGGGTTAGCTGGGATTTGGGGGAGAAAGTCCTCAATGGTTAAACCTTCCTGCCCCTGGAGCTGCTGGAGAGGCCAGAGGAGGCCCCGGAGATGCTGCAGGGCTGGAGCCCCTCTGCTCTGGAGCCAGGCTGGGAGAGCTGGGGGGTCACCTGGAGAGGAGAAGGGTCCAGGGACACCTGAGAGCCCCTTGCAGGGCCTGAAGGGGCTCCAGGAGAGCTGGAGAGGGACTGGGGACAAGGCAGGGAGGGACAGGACACAGGGAATGGCTTCCCAGTGCCAGAGGGCAAGGATGGGTGGGATATTGGGAAGGGATTCCTGGCTGGGAGGCCCTGGAATGAATTTCATCTCATCCAGGCTGCCCCTGGATCCCTGGGAGTGTTCAAGGCCAGGTTGGATGGGCTTGGAGCCCCCTGGGATAGTGGAAAGTGTCCCTTCCCACAGCAGGGGGTGGGAATGGGTAGGATTTAAGGTCCCTTCCCACCCAAACCATTCCATGATCCTGTAGAACACCTGGAATTTTCCAGGCCCTCAGACCCTGCACTGTCCCCCTGCCCTGGGCTGAGGTTTCCTCCTTGTCCCAGCCCTGCAGGGAAACATGTGGATCTCACACACACAGCCCTGGCTCTCCCTTTCCCAGCCTGGAAAAGTGCCATTCCCTCAACTTGTCACCCGAGAGGAATCCAGAGAGAAAAGCTCCTGAATCCTCCACACAGAAGGAAAACTTGGATGTTTTCAGAACGATGCTTTAACACACAATTTTACCTCGGGCTGTGGAGGCCCAGACACAGCACTGAGGTTCCCTCAGCCTTCCCTGGGGGTTCCATGGCCCGGGATCCCACAGGGACATGGATCCCGAGCAGCTGCTCCCAAAGTGCCAGAGCCGAGTCCATCCCATCCCATCCTGCCCCATCCCATCCCACACAGGTTTCCCCCCCGGCTCCTGAAGGAATTCCTGCCCTGACCCTGCACATGGGGCTGGACCCCGAGAGGTGGAAAATCCCCCGGGCAAAGCCAGTAGCAGCCGGGCCAGGCTGAGTCCCCCGGCCATGGTCCCAAAATCTCCACGACCCCCAAATCCCTCCCTGTCCCCCCGGTGACCCCCTTGGTGTCCCCCATGTCCCTCGGGCCCTGTCCCCC
>VXAU01005987.1:16091-37326 GCA_013399695.1 Formicarius rufipectus
AGACCGTTTGGGGGTCACCCAGGGATGCTGCGGGATCAGGGACCCCTCCCCCCCCCGAAGCTGTGGGTTTGGCCGCCCTAAGTGTGGGGGTCCTGCACTGCCCAGACCCCCGAGGTGGGGGGGATGCCCCCCGGGTCTCTGTTTAGCGTGTCCCTGGGAATGTCACTGAGCTTTTCCCGATGGATGGAGGCGTTCCCTGTGGAGCAAAACACGGTCGGGGAGGAGGCGGACCGAGGGCAGAGCCCCCAGCGCAGCACGGGGTCGGTGGCACTGTCCCCGCGGCCACCACGGCCCCCCAAGCGCCGGACCCGGAGCTATTTCCATCCCTGTGCCCTCATCCCTCGGGCACCTCCCCCTCGCCAGGTGCTAATTCGGGGCGGGTTCCCAAACACGGGGCTGGGTTTCGGGGGACGAGCGGCACGAGGTGTCCCCGGGAGACCAGCAGGGTGTCCCCGGGACCCGGCCGGGGCTGGAAGGGGAGCAGGTGGCTCCGTGGAGGTGACAATCCCTCGTCCCGGCCCGCTGTCATCGCTGGTGCCACCCAAAACGCGGTACGTCGGGGACAAACGAGCTCCCCTGGCGGCTCCTTGTATGGCTGGGACAGCGCTGGCACCAGACGGGACAGGAATAGCGCGGGGCAAAGGCCATGACCCCGGGAAACGTCAGGACCCCCCGGGACACGGGGATGGTGTGGTGGGGTCTAGGGGTGCTGGGAATGGCCCTGGGGTGTCCCCAGGGCTGGGGACATTTGTCTTTGGTCACGGGGGACCTTCCACAGCTCTCGGGGGCTTTTGGGGTACGAGAGACCTCACGGGACAGTCAGGGCTGTGCCCCAAACCTAGCTGGGATCGGCGGGGCCGTAACGGGGCAGGACAGCCCTGCAAGGTCACCCACGGCCACCGGATAGTCCGGCAATGTCACCGACAAAGGGCACGGCCCGGCCCCAGCGCGGCCAGGAATGTCAGACACGGAGCGGGAATGTCACACGGGGCTCGGCGTGTCTGCCCGGCCATGGGGACACGGGGCTGGATGTCCCCTTGCTGTGTCCCCAGCAGGGACACGGGGATCCCAGTAACAGAGCTCCCAGTGCCGCAGCTGGGGCTCGGGCTGTCCAAACCCCGGTGCTGCTGTCACGCAGCCCCAGCCCCCCGAGGGCGCCGCGCTGGTGGCCCCATCTGGAGCCAGGGGCTGTCACACACCGGTGACAGTGGTGAGAGCAGAGCCCCCTGGGGCTGCCCCAGGGTCACCCCAGGCTGATGAGTTAATGAGTTAATTGGGGACAGCAGCTGCCAAGGGCCCCCCAGAGCATCGAGGCCCACCATTAACCCAGGGCCACCACATGTCCCCAAGTGCCACATCCACAGGGCTGTTAAATCCCCCCAGGGAGGGGGACCCCCTCCCAACCCCCTGCCCTGGGCAGCTGTGCCAGGCAGGGCTGGACAGCCCTTTCCAGCAGGAATTTTTCCCACTATCCCACCTGCCCCTGCCCTGTCTCAGCCCGAGGCTGTTCCCTCTGCTCCTGTCCCTGTTCCTGGAGCACAGCCCGACCCCAACCTGGCTCCCCTCTCCTGGCAGGGACTTGCAGAGCCAGAAGGTCCTCCCTGAGCCTCCTTTTCTCCAGGCTGAGCCCCCCCAGCTCCCTCAGCCCCTCCTGCTGCTCCAGAGGAGAGATGTTTTGCTAGAGGTGGCAGAGCTGAATCTGCTCCGTGGGGAGCACAGGGAAGCTGTGGAGGGGCTGCAGGAGAGCATGTCCTGGTGTCCCCTTCTCCCCCTGGGACATGGCACAAGGACCAAACACACTCCCAGGGACCACAGCTGCACTCCTGGGAAGTCCAGGGATGTGGGTGACAAGGAAATTGTGGGATCCAGGCAGATGTTATCCCCACACTTGGCTCTTCGGGATGCACAGTATGGGCAGCTCCAGGTCAGCCATGGCAAGGAGAGCATGGGGCATCCAGAGCTCCTCCTCGCCTGCTCCACCTGTCCCTGGGGCTCCCAGAGGGATGTACCTGCCATTCCAGGTGACTCCTTGGTGCTGGGATTGCAGGAGCACACCCTGGGGAGCCGTGGTGGCACAGACTCCCAAATCCACGGAGCTGTAACACAACCCTGTGTCTTGGCTCTTCTCCTGCTCCCTCGTCCGGGACACTCCAGAGGGGAGCAGATGTCCAAGTCCTTCCCTGGCAAAGCATCTGTCCCATCCTGACTCCAGGAATCAAGCTTTGACTGTCTTGGCTTGGGGTTTAGAAACCACGTGGAAGCAGATCCCACATCCCAAAAATCATCCCAACAGTCCCCTCCCACCTCCCCAAAATCCCTGTGGGATACAGTGGGATTTAGAGGCAACCTCAGGGCTGGTGCTGAGCTGAGCCCTCAGGTGTCTCCTGGAACTCTCAGTTCTGGCAGCACATCTGGGATTTGCTCACCTGTCCAGCTCTCTGGGGACCTTACTTTGACCTAGCACATCCCAAGAGCCAAAGGCAATTTGGGATCACTCAACATCCCTAAAAGAGGGAGATTCCCTGAGTCCTTCCTTTGTGCTTTAAATATTTAGGATGACAAGTCCTTACAGTCATCCACATCATTTTAGAGCTAAAATGATCAAAAGCAATTCCAAGAGCATTCCCTGGCAGTGGATCCTCAGGCACAGCCCTTCAGTTGTGGGTCAGAGCACCCACGTCTCACCTGAATCCCTCAGGTGCCCTGAGAGTGTGGCAGACTCCCAAATGGAGCTGCACGGAGGGATCTGCCCAGCATTCCACGGGGATTTCCTCACAGCAGCAAGGTTAGGACCTGCCTCTGGATGCAGCTCTTGGGAAACCATCAGACTTTTATTTCAGTCCTTTTGCATTGCCCAAATTTTGCAACACACGAGGCGAAGAGCAGCACCAAAGGGGGTTGTGTGGGACACCAGGACTCCTGGAGCAGCTCAGGGTGCACAAGCAGCCCAAATATTGATATTCCCAATGGCCTCAGTGTTTAAATTCCTCCATTTTCCCAGAGACTCACCCTAAAAGGTGCTTCTGCTCTTGGTTCATCACAGATTTTCCCTCCCAGGGAGCCTCATCAGGGAGGATGTCCTGGGGTGGCCTTAAAGTGGCAAAACAGTCTCAATTCATGGAATGTTGTGAAAATTGGATTCAGGAATATAGAGAATATAGCTTCCCACTCCAGAAGGATCCTTCTTTGCCCTCACTGTGTGTGATGGGAGTGAGGAATGTTCAATGTTTGGCACCTGCTTTGGGGATTTTTCAGGAATTAACGTGGAAATTTTCTGTCTCCTTGGAGCTTGTGACTCCAAAGGTGCTTCGTGGACCAGACCATGAGGGAATCTGGAAGGACAGGAGCTCCTGGGGCCACTCGAGAGGACAGGGTGTTTTGGAGTCCCCTTTCCAGGTCAGGTCCAGCCCCCCAGGCCATGGGAAGCCTGGACTTGGAAACATTGACTCGCTGTATCCCTGGGAAAACAAGCTCATTGGAGGTACCAGGCATTCCTGCTGCTCCTCCAAAGCAAATCCCAGACTGGTTTGGGTGGGAAGGCACCTTAAATCCCACCACAGCAGGGACACCCTCCACTATTCCAGGTGGCTCCAAGGCCCATCCCACCTGACCTTGGGCACTCCCACAGATGGGCACATCCATCCCAAGCTGGTTTTCCCTGGACAAACTGGGGTGCCCCTGTGTGTCCAAGAGCCCAGAACAGCCTGGAGGGGATCCAGTTGTCCAGCAGGGCTGTGGATCAGGATGGAGAAGCACCAGGTGGGAACAACCACCTGAGAGAAACATTCCAGAAGCTCCTGGTGCTGCCCTGCTGTGCCTGGTTCCAGGGCTGGGGCAGTGCCAGCACATCCCCAGCCACAAGTCCACAGGGGTCCCACCCTGGAGGAGACACAGAATGACCATTCCCCACCTGGAACCCCACAGACCAAACCCCACTGCTGAAACCTTCCCATTTACCCACTTCAGCCAAGGAAGGAATCAGAGCTCCTTGGCTGCAGCTTCTCTCATTAATTAGCATTGTCTTTGGATGGTTGATGACTCTCCACATCTCATGGCAATCAGTGCCCCCCTCAGGCTTCCTCTTCCTTTGGGTCTGTGGGTTTCAGTCCATGCTCAGGGTCTGGCCCTGCCCCCTCTTCTCACTGGGAGCTGATTTCAGCACAATCACTGCCTTGACTTTATTGATTTCCTGCTGTCTTGGGAATTCTGCCACGTGCCCTCTCAATTCTTCATCCTTTATGTCCAATATCCACAGGCCTCCCTTCTTGCCCAGGCCTTGTTAACCTCCCCCCAGCTCTTAGATCATTGAAGCACGTCAAGCCCCAAACCTACACCCACAACTTGTTTTTCTAACACGTGGATGTCCCTTAGAGCTTTTGGCTGCTCTGTGTTCATGGGTTAAATATCCCTTCTTGTTGACTAGGCCTGGAAGTTACAGAGATCTAAGAACGCCCTTTTTTCGAGGAAATGTTTATGCATCCCACAACTTCCAACAATCGGGCAGGACTTTGTTTCATAACGCCCTTCTCCATCCCCATAACCCTTGAGGCAAATCGCTACTCGCTTTTAACACTTGAGATGCCGGCATCGGGACCGCGAGCTGCACGATGAATTACTGAGGATACAGAAAGGCTGGGGCCTTTAAAAACTGCCGCCGGGTGCGGGGCCGGGGCAGTGAGGGGGNGGGCGGGGCCGCGTATGCGCAGCGCGCCCCTTGAGGTCGTGCCGGGCGGCGCGCGAGCCGGCCGTGCCCTTCTGCGCATGCGCAGAACACGCCGTGTCCCTCCGCGGGCCGCTCCTCCCGCCGCTCCTCCCGGCTTCACGGCGCTATTCCCGGTTTCCCAGCGCTGTTCCCGGTTTTCCGGCGCTCATCCTGGTTTCCCGGCGCTGTTCCCACCGCTGTTCCCGGCTTCCCGGCGGAGGTAGGAGGCGGACCCGGCCGGGCCTGAGGGGACGCGCGTANCCCCGGGCCGGGGCTGTTTGTCCTTCACCTCCAGCCCTTTGTCCGTCCCCTCTCAGCCTTTGTCCTCGGCCTTTATCGCCCCCCCAACCCCCGTCTCTCCTGCTCGGGGGTTTATCCCCCGCACACACCGACCGGGCCCGCCGCGCTGAGCGCCCCGCACGGGCTCAAATCGCGCGTTTTAAAGTTAAAACCTCGGGAGGGGGGGTGTTTTAAAACCTCGAAGTGTTGTGGCTTTTTAAGCGAAGGACTCGCTTCCCCAGCCCTTAGTTCCCCCCGAGGTGTGCCCCCTTCCCCGTGCATCGGTCAGACCCCCAGTCCGGGCCGTAACCGGGACTTTGGGCCCATAAATGCAGTATTTGCCCCCAAAGAAAGCCCTGCGGCCGCGGAGGGCGCAGCTCCCGACCCGGGGCGGGGTTGGGCCCCTGGCGTGTCCCGTGCCCGCCCGGGGAAGGAGCCGGACTGGGCATTGCGACCAAAAATAACAGAGGAACCCATCGAGGAATCGCATCACCCCGTGTTGTGGCTCTGTCTCATCACGTGCCCTGCGGGAACCTCCTCCATTCGGCGATTTAACCTCTTGTTTTTTACGATTTAGGCACGTGCTCCTTCAGTTTTTTTAGTGTTAATCGTTATTGTAAGGGAAAAACGTAATAATTTTAAAATTATAGTTGTATAGGAATATTCACGATTATAATATTTCTAATCACAACGACATAAATAATATATCAAATAATATCGTTACATTTTTTTTATTGAAACCCCAGCCCAGCCGTCCCTTCTGGTTCCCAGCCCAGAGGTGATGTTGAAATGCTGTTATTTTGGGGTTTGCTCCTCTCGCTGGTGTGTGATCCTTCACTGGACATTTCAAACACTAAACACGAGTGCTGGGAGGGTGGATCTGACATGAGGTAATTATTTTCCCTGGGACCAGACACTCTCCAAGGACAAGGAGTATCTCGGATTTCATTTTTTAGAATATTTATCTGCCCAAAGGATCCCTCTGGCTCCAGGGTGGGGGACGGAAGGGACGAGCCTAACCTCCTCTTCCCCAAGTTCTGATGGAACTGAGGATGTTTATCCAAGGGTGGAGTTCTAAGTTCTTACAAACTCTGCTGGATTCCTTCTCTTCCCTCCTTTTCTTCCCCAAATTCCTTAGACTTGGGTTTTGGGGCTGAGCTCAGCTGCCAGACCAGGAGCTCGTCTGGGTCTGAGGAACAACACAGGGACCTTTGTTTTCCTTTTGTGCTTCACATTTGAAGGTAAATAAAATGTTTTCCTATTTCTTTGCCATTGAGTTAAATATTCTGTGTGGGATTTGGGCTTTTTTAGGCAGAAGTTTGCTCTGTTTATGAGGCTTTTGGGGACAGGCAGAGCTGGTGCTTGTGTATAAATATGTTTATGGAACAGGGCAGGGTTTGTGCTACTCCAAAGTTCGGTGTGGAAAGGGAAATTTGAAGGAGGCTGATGGATTTCTGGTGCTAAAGTGGCCCTTTTTTTGTCCTGTTCCAAGAATTCCTTGCTGGAGGACTCATGTTGATGGTTTATTGTGTGCCTGTGTATAAACCTTTGCTGGGAAGGAGCGGAGTTTGGGGGTATTGCAGTGGATTGCATGGCTGAGGTTGGTGTTCTCTGGCTCTGGCAGGGATGGAGTTGCCTCTTCCTGGGAGCTGTGTTTGAGATCTGGGGCTAAACCAGCCAGATCTGGGCTGTGCTGAGCAGAACTTGGCCAAGGGCAGGTTTTCTCTGCACCTGCAGTGTCCTGCTCTGCACTAAAACTGGGATAGAGGAGGGAGGAAAAGGGCCGTTTGGCTTCTGGGGTGGCTGTTTGTGGAGTGGGAGGTGAGGAGGGATGGGTGCCTTTGCTTGGCTTCTGTCTGCCTTTCATTCCCCTAGAACACTGCCTTTATCTTATCCCAGGCATTTTCTTCCTGAAGTGCTTCCTTTCCCTTCCCATCCTTCCCATGTCCAACTGCCTCCTGTTGGGCTCTGCAGTTCCAGCTCAGCCTTTGCTCTTTCCTGGGAAACTCAAGGTGTCAGGAGTGTGTTGAGGCTGAGCTGGGCTGTGGCCTCTGTTCCTGCTATCCAGGTGCTCTAGCACCATTCCCTGGGGTCCAACAGCCATCCTGCCTTCTGCATCCAGCTCAGGGATAGATCCTGGGGTGCTGCAGTGGCCCCTCTGAGTCCTGCTGTGTGCTGGGAGCCTGGCCTTGGCCTTGCCTCTGTGCATTCTGCTCCCAGCTCAGATCCTGCTGGAGATGGCAGCAGGAATGTGCCCAGAGGCAGCTCCTGGGTGGCCCAGGTGTGGGAGGATTTGGGAGCAGTTTTCACCTCAGATATCCTGGGAATTTTTGCCTGAGCAGGCAGGTAATCCTGCTGGAATGACAGACCACCTGGAGGAGGGGCTGCCTTGGCTCTGCTAAAGTGAGGGAGGGCCAAGCTCAGCACCCTCAGAGGAGCTGGAGGGTCCCTGGATCGAGGGATAACACGGATGGACACCATGGATGAATTAGGGACTGAGGTATCTCCTGCTGAAGTTGGGTGTCCCTCAAGGGTGGGCTGTGCTGGCAGGGGGAGCACCTTGTCTGGCAGCTGAGGAAGCTCCCAAGGGACCATCCCAGGGCTCCAGGATCCATGTGGTACAGGTGCAGAACACCCTGCTGGGCAGTGCCCAGGGATGGTGCTCCAGGTGCTGAGGAGGAATTCCTGGGGGCAGGGGAATGGCTGAGAACACCTTGCCCCCTGCTAACCTTGGTGGAGGGCTGTCCAGGCTGCTGTGACAGGAGCTGGATGAGGAATGATCCAAGCAGGAGCAGGGGAGCTGGAGGGAAGGGAGGGACACTGTGCTCTGTCAGGGGCTGGTGCAAGTGAAGCCCCTCAGCTCCCACTGGACACCCAACAGCATCACTGTGCTGGGAACAGGAAGGAAGAGGAGAATCCAGGCTGGCTTTGCCATCAAAGGAACATCAGAGGACCTGCAGAAGAGATCTGCTTCTTGGGATATGGAGAGGGGAGATGGACATGGTGCCATCCCTGTGGATATGGTCAGTCTGGAACAGCTCACGGCAGAGGCACAGCAGCTTTCCCAGCATGGGAGGTGCAGGACCATCTTTATTTATCTGCTCTGCAATTTGCACAGAAAAGACAGAAAATTCTGTGCTATTTATGGGGATAAATCAGAAAATTCTTCCTGTGACTCGCCAGACTCTCTCCTCAGATAAACCTTCCCTGGAAGTCCAGAAATCCACCTTCTGCTGAGGTGCCACTGCTAGCCTGGCCCTGCCCCGGGGCGAGGTTTGGACTGCCGTCTGTTGTGCTGTGACTGGAAGGTGTTTGGTGCTCCCAGTGGCCGTGGCTCCGAGGGGTGGGGGTCGGTTCCTGTGGCCTCCAGCACTCAGAGCTTGGGCTCCAGGAGGCCCTGGGTGCGGCGGCTGGACCTGAGTGGGGGTGAAGAGGTTGCTGGGCTGCGTGTGAGCAGCCCCTCTGCTCTGGCCCAGCTGGGCCTCAGGAGGAGACACTGCTGCTCCTTGGAGTGCCTCAGCCGTGCTGGGAGATGGCTCTCATCATCTCTCCATCCACACCACCTCCATGCTTTGTCCTGCAGGATTCCCCCAAGGTTAGGTCAGACAGGGCTTGGAGCACCCTGGGCTGGTGGAAGGTGTCCTTGCCCATGGCAGAGGTGGGACTGGATGGGCTTTGAGGTCTCTTCCAACCCAAACCGTTCCGTGATCCCACTGTGGCTGCAGCCCCAGCTCAGAGCTCGGTCTGGGACTGCTCAGGGTGTCCCTGTCCCAGCACTGGCACTTCCAAGGCTCAGACACTCCCCAAACAAAGCTCCTCTGAAGAGGAAGGTGAGACTTTCTCCCGACATCTCCAGACCATTGTTTCCTTGGTCTAGGCATTTCCTTAGACAGCTTTTCCTGCTGTCACTTCCAGCATTTCCTCTGGAAAGGTCACTCTGGACCCCCAGCTGAGAGTGGCTTCCTTGCATGCTGCTGCTGTGCAGCACTTGCTGGAATCCCACCCTGCTTTGGGTGGGAAGGGGTCTTAAAACCCATCAAGTCCCTGGCTGGGGACACCTTCCATAACCCAAGCTGTTCCAAGCCCTGTCCATCCTGGAGATGCCAGAAAGCACAAAATAAATTAACTGCCTGGAGGCAATTGGTCTTTAAGCAGCAAAGGTCTTTATTGCAACGTTGGGCAGCGAGGCAGTTCCACAGCACAAACTGCTGCAAAGTTGCAGCGGAAACCAAGGAATTTATGGAGTTGACATTCAAGATTACATCATCTTAGCATACATATTCATGCAGTTTTATCATCTGATTATCATATTGATAGCAGGTGGAGTTCAGGTGGGGCTTGGGGCAGAACCTTTCAGAATCTTCTCTTGGCACAGTTTTTAGGTGGTTGTTCTGACCTTCAGCCTCACCCTGGGGGTCGTCTTCTCATCTTCCTCATGCTGAACTTTTCCCCTTTCTTTGTGAGCTCACTCACTTGCTGAGCTGTGCAAAACTCTTTGGCTCATGGCCCCCTCAAATGCCTACCTTATCTATATTTATGACACTAGGCCCTATGGTATAGTACTCCCAGCTTTTATCCAAGGTTTTTTGGTCTAGTAAACAGAACAGAAGGAACTCTCCACCAGATACCAAGCAGAACAGTCTATCTGCAACTCTCTGAAGAGACAAGGCACACAGTTAACTCTTTTTTGGCCCTGCTTTTGCTTCACTGGATCCCCACCCCTGGCCTGGCTGAGCAGGGCTGAGCTGAGGTTTGTCGAGGTCGGTCATGGCAGAGGTTCCAGATGCTGGTGTGGGATCATCCCTGCTCCTGGCACGCAGGTGACCAGTGATCTGCACTGCCCAGAGGTGCCTAGTTGAGTGGTAGAACTTCATCCCATTGAAGTTCTGGTTAGTTCTCTCCTCTGGGAGGTTCCTGACCTCTGCAATTAGGGCTGGTTGTGTTTTAAATCTGCTCTTCTCAAATATTTGTAGTTGTTCTGGCAATGGGTGGCTTTGATAGTGTTCCCTCTCCAACTGCTTCCCATGGGAATGGGTGAGAGGGATTTTTTGCCCTCCAGTACTTAGAGTTCCAGAGAAAACCCAAACTGAAAAGCAGGAGATGGCTTGGAAACGTTTGTATGTGTTTGGAAACTGTCTTGAGCAAACTGGGCCCCATGTACAGCTCCCACTGAAATCCCATTTAACTTGTGGAAGGAGGAGGGATACTGGGAAAGGAGCCCTGGATGAGAGGCCAGAGTTCTGGGATTGCTGTATGGTGGGAACCTGCTTATTATGGCTCCCTGTGTGTAATAGGATTAATGTTTCTCCTTGGCGTGAGCAGTTTGTACTCAGTCCAAATGAAATAATTTGCAGTAGAACTTACACACAGGTAGGAACAAGCTACAGGAACTGAGCTGGAAACTTCTCTCCTGCAACTGTGTGTGGATCACTCCTTGAAGTGATCCACTTGAAGTGAAGGGTAGTCCTCAAGGTTCAGCACTTCAGTCCTTACAGGTGACACCACGAGGGAGGCTGAAGAAAAACTTTGGAGACACCTCAGCACATTTGGAAAACAAACCCTGTGATGGGGTTGGTGTTGGTGCGACAAGAACCTCAGTGCTGCCGGAACCCAGGAGCGTCGGGGAGCTGGGAATTCTGCCAGGAAGACTCCCTGGAGCCTCGTGTGTCACTGCAGGAGTGAGAGCAGCAGTTGTGCAGTTCTGGGAGACCGCGAACCGACCAGGGGGAGGGGTCTGGGTGCCCTCCTGGCTCTGCTGGTTGTGCACTTGGGAGTTGTCCTGGTTTGGACTGGGACAGAGTTAATTTTTAGCCCCAGTAGCTGCTCTGGCACTGCTGTTTGGGGTTGGGGATGGGGATAGTGCTGAGGACACGCTGAGTGTTGGCTGTTGTTGGGCTCGCCCTAAACCAAGGACTTGCCAGTGTCCCCTGCTCGGCCAGCGAGGAGCTGCACCAGAACTTTGCCACAGTGCTGTTGTTTGACTGTTCTTGTCTCCGTCTTCATCCCTGGAAGTGTCCGAGGCCAGGTTGGACGGGGCTTGGAGCACCCTACTCCAGTGGATGGTATCCCTGCCTATGGCAAAGGGGTGGAATCAGATGGTCTTTGAGGTCCCTTCCAGCTGTAAACCACTCTGTGCTTCTATTTCCAGAACTCTGGTGTTTAATTTTATTCTCCCTGTATTTGTACCTTCTTTTCCTGCCTTACAGGACTGAACTCTCAGTGGTTTGCCCCAAAATAAGACCCAATTCCCATGGCTGTGGTGCTTTTTTATGTATATAGATTTTTAAAAATTTATTTATTTCTGTATAGTTTTACACTTCTCTGCTTCAAGTCCTCTCAATTTAAGCTCTTGCTTTTAACATCTGGGAAATGGAAATTTTCTATCCACAGAACTCCAGTATTGTCACACCCCGTGAATTCTTGCAGGGTTTAGTTGTTACCCATGGGAGTGTCATGGGAGTGTCTTGGAAGCTGGTCCACCCTCAGCTTGGCTCCACGGTGACTTGACACAGGGTTGTAACTGGTTTGAGTTCTCCGTGTACTGGTTTCCCTCCCAGCACATCCCTCGTCAGCCTTCGGAGCGGGGCATCCTGCTGTGCCTCACTGCTTACAACATTAATTGTAAACAAACCCAAGCTCTGTTGTCCTGGAGAAGTGAAACACCAGGTTTTAAGTGATGCTGTTCGAATGTCATCTCTAGCTGTGTTACCTGTGACATTGAGCTTGTGGGGTAAAGCTCATTGACTTAATTACGTGTTCTCTATATTAAGATCTTACACAGTGAAAGAAAATGTTTTTGTTATCAGAATTTTGAGCTCAAAAAGACCCTTTAAACTGTTGTGCAGACCCTGTTTTGTACCTTGGGTTGCTTTTCTCACCCGCTGTGAGCAGGTGACAAGACGAACCATCTAATCCTTGTCTTTTAACTTGCAGCTTTGTGTTGTTCTTGGAAAGTTTCGCACCACTTGTGAATTCCCTGAACCTTGGCCTTGCCAGCCCCCTGGTGTTGGGCCCTCCTCCTTTTCAGCTTGCCCAAATTAAGACCCACTTGGCTCTGCAGTCGTGGTCCTCAGTGTCCGGCGGCGGCGGCGCGGCCCCTGCCCACGCTGCGTCCCGCCAGGCATTGCCCAAAGAAGCAATGTTTAGCCCCAGAGGAACCTTGCCCCCGAGGCCCAGAGGACCCAGCCCCGCGGGCGCCAAGCCCCCCGGATCCTTCGGGGGAGCAGGGGCGGCAGGGCCGCCGAGGAAACCTGCACCGGGAGCCCCCCCGGGAGCGCCCCAGAGACCCCCGGGACAGGACAAGATGCAGTGGACGGGCTCCCAGAGGATCAACGTGCGGGTCACGCTGCACAGGGCGGATCCCAGGAAGGTCAAGGAGAAGAACAACCTGCACCAGGAGCAGAAGGGAGACCCTCGGCCGAACCGCTGGGACAGCAGCCCGTGCCCGGCCGGGCCCGCTGTGCCGAAGCCACCCGCGCCGGTGCCGGTCCTGGAGCAGAACTCCGGCGCCCAGAACCGCTACACGCCCGAGAGCGCCTCCAGCATTTTAGCGAGCTTCGGGCTGTCCAACGAGGACCTGGAGGAGCTCAGCCGCTACCCCGACGACCAGCTGACTCCGGAGAACATGCCGCGGATCCTGCGGGAGATCCGCATGCGGAAGATGGGCCACCCTGTGCCCGGCCTGCACGCT
Source organism: Formicarius rufipectus (assembly GCA_013399695.1). Lineage (NCBI taxonomy): Eukaryota > Metazoa > Chordata > Aves > Passeriformes > Formicariidae > Formicarius > Formicarius rufipectus. Next base: position 28,763 of record VXAU01005987.1, read on the forward strand.
TCGGGCCGCGGGGAGGAGCCGAGGGCAGAGCCGAGCGGCGCCGCCGTGAAGGGCAAGGTCATCGACTACGGGCACGCCAGCAAGTACGGCTACACCGAGGACCCGCTGGAGGTGTGCTCCTACCCCCCTGAGGGGCTCCCCGAGGCCCCTCTGGAGGCGTGCGTGTACAACCCCGACGGCCAGGCCGTGGACAGCAGGGAGGACATGCCGCGGGAGCAGAGCGTGCCGGTGGCCGTGCCGCCGCCCAGCGTGCCCGCCGTGCCCTGCAACCCCGTGTTCCCGCCCGAAGACATGATGAAGCTGCCGGGCTTCCAGGGCGATTCCTCCAGCGCCCCGCCGTTCTTCCCGGCAGAGCCCCCGGGCAAGGTGTCGGGGCTGTGCCCGGCGCCCGCCGCGCTGCCCGTGGTGCCGCCTGCGTCGCAGGCGCCGATGCCGCCGGTGCTGCCGCCCATGATGCCGGCCCTGCTGCCCGCGCCGCTGCCGCAGCCGATGCTGCCCCCGGTGATGCCACCGCTGGTGCAGCCACCCGTGTCCCAGCACGTCCTGCCGCCCATCTCGACCCCGCCCTTCTCCGCAGGCCTCCTGGCCGCCATCAGCCAGCACGAGCAGAAGCAGCGCGACTTCGGCAGCGGCTCCGGAGGGGCCACAGCGGCCCCCAAACCCTTCCACGCCGAGGGGCCCATCAAGTCCCCGTTCGGGGTGGTGAAGGCGTCCTGGCTGCCCGTGTTCTCCACGGCCGACGGCCACAAGAACAAGCGCCTGCCTACCCCGTCCATGATGAACGACTACTATGCGACGTCACCGCGAATATTCCCACATTTGTGTTCTCTGTGTAACCTTGAATGCACTCAGATGAAGGTGAGTGTCTTTCTGAGATTATTCCCTAAGCGTGTGCTCGGCACCTTTCCTGCACCTCCCTTTTTTCCTGGGAGTTCAGTGGATTGGGATGCTGGTCGCCAGTTTGAGTGTTGATATGCTAGAAATGACTGTACCGCTGTTCTGTTCCCAGCTGCATTTTGCAGCTGTTTTACATGTTAGTTTTTAATTTTATTAAATATTACAAATGGTTGCTGCCCTTGCAGCGGGTTTCACACAACAAAACAAACCCTTGGCAGAGGAGTGAGTCATTGATGTCATCAGAGGGACTAAAATGGTGTCGTGGGATGGGGGAGGTGTTCATGTGTTCACCCTCCCTCCAAACTCTGCCTGAAAACAAACCAGCCCATTTAGAACCCAAAACTTCAGCTTCCAGACGTGCTCTGTGTGGAGCCTGGCTTGGGGGGACATGCAGAATGCATCCTTTCATCCAGTCGAGCTTTCAGCTCTGAAGGGAATCATAGGTCCAGGCCTGAAGGGAAAATAAAAGGGGAAACTGGTGGATACTGAGAGATAAAAAACATGGTGAAAGCGCTGGGTTTTCCTGGAAAGCCAGGATTTGATATGTCGAAAATATGGGCAAATATAAAAAAATTACTAATAATTATTGTGTTTAAATTGCAAACAGTCTTTGAACAATGTGTGGGAATGCAGCAGGAGGGGGGATTTTTTGTAATTTGGCAAAATCCTGGAGGTTCTAGACCTTGTTTGAGCTGTGAATTAAAAATCTGACTGACTAAAGGTGGGTTAGGGAAAAATAAATAGAAATTCCCAAGGCCTTTCCCCCAGGAAGCACTGAGGGCCAGGGAGATGGGCAGCTTGGAAAGGGGAAGTCTGATTTAAAATAAAAGTGGGTAAAATTGAACAGAATAACAAATCTGGGGGTGTGTTAATAAAAGGGAAAGGGGAATTAAAAAAGTAAAAGGAAAAATAAAGCAAAGAAGCACTTTGGGAAAGTGGAGTCTGTTCAAGTGGGAATTCTTCAGTCACTTGCTCATGAGAACCTGGGGAAATGAAGCAAATGTTGTTACTGAAAAGACGTTGACAAATTAGCTGCAGGTTTTGGGGTTGGATTGCAGGTAGTGAGTTCATAGGATGTGTTCCCAGACAACCTGATCCGGCTGCAGCCTCCCCACCTCTGCTCCTGTCCCGGCTCCTTTGGCTCTGGCCTGGATTAACTTCCCTCAGGGCAGCCTTTGGTGTCTGTTCACCCCAGGCCTCGTGGGACCAGCCCTGGTGACACAACGGTGGTGCCGAAGAACCAGATGAGTTTGGGGTCTTAACTTCCAAAAATAAAAGTTGGTTTGAAGAAATGTTCATCTTGTGGATTTGTGAGTTCTGGAAAATGAAGAATTCCTCCTCATTTCAGCTCTACAGTTTGGTTCTGCAAATCGAGTGGGCTGTACCTCATATGGGCGTGAAAGGTGACCTGGACAGTGAGGGTTTGTCTCTCTGGACATCCCTGTCCTGTGCTGGGAGAGCTGGGTGGAGCTCAGGTGTCCCCAGAGCTCCTGGACTGAGTGGGCTCTGGAGAGCTGGATTTGGGTCCAGATCACCAGACCAGAGAATTCCTGGTGGTAATTCCAAGGACTTAACAGTTTTTGACACTTTCCCACGAGGCATTGCTGTCTCTGACCTGGAGACATGGATGTGATTGATGGAGCACGAGGAGTAGGCTGGATGGTCACCCTCAGAGTGACACCCTCGGTATCCAGGTGGGATCTGTGATGAGCAGAATCCACCGGGATTGGTGCTGTTTGACATCTTCCCTGGAGACACAGACAGTGGGATCAGCACACCATTGGGAAGAGTGGAGGCCACACCAAGCCAGAGAGAAGAGATGGGGCATCCAGAGGGACCTGGAGAGCTGGGACTGTCCAAACCTCAGGAAGTTCAGCAAGGCCAAGGGCAAGAGCACCTGGGCTGGGGCAATCTCAGCACAAATCCAGACTGGGAGGAGGATGGATTGGGAGCAGCCCTGAGGAGAAGGACTTGGGGTGTTGGTGGATGGAGAAGCTCCACGTGCCCATCCCAGACCCCCCCATGCCCTGGGCTGGTGCCACAGCGTGGGCAGCAGGACAGGGGGGATTGTGCCCCTCTGCCCCCTTGGGTGAGACCCCCCTGCAGAGCTGCCCCAGCCCTGGAACAACAGCACAAGGAGCTGGAGCTGCTGGAGAGGCCAGAGGAGGCCCCGGAGATGCTGCAGGACTGGAGCCCCTCTGGAGCCAGGCAGCAAAGTGCATAACACGAAACAAGAGCAGAGGAGGATGATAGAAGATGTTGAGTGAAGAAGAGCTTCTCTTTACCCCCCACTCAGAGACTGAATATCTGAAAGCCCAGTTCAGTGATGTTCCTGCCGTGCTGTTCCAGTTCAGGTTGTCCATGATGGGAAGCTGCCTTTTGTCTTAGACCCCTTAGTGGCCTCCTGGACTGAACTACAGACTCCTCTACGATTCAACAGTGCTGAAGCAGAAGCTGCATTGCCCATTGGAAGAGAATTCCGGCAGATTCGCTGCCACTGGTTTATTAAAACCAGGGGTCTACACCTGGCTGAGACATTGCCCTCCATGTCTGTCCAGCCTTGCTCTGCCCTGAACATGCCAAAACACTGGGAACTGAGTGTTCTCTCTGGATTGAAAAACCCTTCTCTTGCCCTGATCATCCCATTGGCTCTCCCTGCTGCTCTTTCTTAATTATCTTCATGAATTAACAAGCTCTGATGAAATCCAAGCTGAAGGTGGCCTGGAGGTGTCTGCAGTATCAAAACAGAGAGGTTGGAGTGTCAGACAGAAAATGTATTTTCTCACTCTTCTGTAATCAAAGAAACAGCCTAAACCTCTCTTCTACACTTAGGCCCCTTTTAGTACCTAAAGACTTTGGTATAATTTAGAGTGGCTTTTGGCTAACACAGTTCAGAGGACCCAAGGTGTGGTATCTCCCATCTACATCCAGAGTAGTGGTAGGTCTGCCCATAAAAAGTAGGTATCTTTAAACTTGGGATGTTTTTGGTAAGATGTGGATAATCCTTGGGTACAGTGAGTGATGGCAGGTGAACAGGCCGCTCACCTGCCCCAAAAATCATGGCTTTGGGGTCAGTGGAAGTGCCTGTGGGGTGAAAGGTGGGGTTTGGGGCAGCATCACGAATGTGACAGATTTCACCTTGTTTCTGTCTCGTGTAGGAAGGGACGTGGTCAGTGTGGCTTTGGCAGTGCTGGGAAGGTTGGGCTGGATGGTCTCAGAGGGATCTTCCAAACTCGGTGAGTCTGTGAAGGTTCCTGTGACTTCCTCGGGGGGGCTGTGCTTCCACGGGGTTGTAGAAGAGGGAGCCCTCACACAGGGGCAGCTTTTTAAGCCTTAAAAATGGAATTGGAGACATAAATTGACTCTGAGGTGGCTGCTTGGTCTGGAAGGTGCTCCTCAAACTTAGTGTCCTGCAACATTTCCAGGGCAGAGTCCAGTTCTGCCCTTGGTTAGGTGGAGTCTCAGCTCCCTGTTGTCTTCTTTCAACCGTTTGCAAAATCCTCAATATATTGAAGCATTTTATGAATATTTCACAAGACAGCTTCATTTTCCACTCGCAGTTGTGTTATACTGGAATAAGAAAGTGGAATTTCTCCGCCCTCAAACACATCCCGTTTGGAGTGAGGTAGATTTGCAGTTTCCAGCACAAAGGAATCGTATTTCCCATGTGTTTATCACAAGTTCTGTTCTCTAAATCGATGTAAAGGGAGGGCGGCGGCACCTTGGACGTGGAATTGCATGAAATCACAGTGACTCCTTGTTCTTCATGGAGAATTGCCCTCAGAATTCCTTTGCTGAAGGAAGTTTGAGACTGGAGGCACTTTGCTCCATCTCCTTCTGCATCCACACCTTGTTGGTGGTGGTCCCTGAGCCAGAGGAGGGTGGGATGGAATTAGGGGTTGTGGAGGTGCTCAGCTCTGGGGTGGTTGGGTTAAGCTGCTGCTGGGTGAGTCTGGGTGGAAGTTCTTGGTCATACCAGGATGTGATGGGAAGAGATCCTGTCCTTTGGGAAAAAGATCTGTCTCTGGGGACAGATGGATGCCCAGGGATCCCTGGGAGTATCCAAGGCTGGGTTGGGCGGGGCTTGGAGCAAACTGGGATAGTGGAAGGTGTCCTTGCCCGTGGCAGCGGGTGGGACTGGATGGGCTTTAGGGTCTCTCCCAGCCTGAACCTTTCCACGAATCTGGAGCCAGGCTGTGAGAGCTGAGAATGTCCAGCCTGGAGAAGACCCAGTGAAGACCTGAGAACCCCTTGCAGGGCCTAAAGGGGCTCCAGGAGAGCTAGAGAGGGACTGGGGACAAGGGATGGAGGGGCAGGACACAGGGAATGGCTTCCCGGTGCCAGAGGGCAGGGCTGGGTGGGATATTGGGAAGGGATTGGTGTCTGGGAGGGTGGGCAGGCCCTGGCACAGGGTGGGCAGAGAAGCTGTGGCTGCCCCTGGATCCCTGGGAGTGTCCAAGGGCAGGTTGGACAGGGCTTGGAGCAACCTGAGGTGGTGGAAGGTGTCCCTGCCCATGGCAGGGGTGGGATGAGATGGACTTTTCCAACTCAAACCTTTCTTGGATTCTGTGATGATTCTATGAGCAGTGGAATATTCTTGAAGAGTGAGAAGGGCCGGGAATGAGTCAAAGAGGAGAACATCCATAAATCCAGACTCCTGTAGCTCCAGGATGCAGGAGGGCTTTGGCACAGCAGAGACTTGACAAAGAAGAACACTGTCCTTGTTGGTTGGGAGGAGAATGTCCCTTTGTAATCCTACTGACGGCGTTGGATCAGCAGCTGTAGGAGGCTGAGTGCCCTCCCTGGCACCATGTTCCCTTCTCTGGCACCACAGAGGCAGAATTCTGGGACCAAATTCCCTTTAATTTCTCCCAGTTCATTTTGATTTAGGCCTTGAGGAATAACTTTCCTTTGTCTTGTCTAAATTTAAGAGTAGTGAAATAGGATCCTTAAGAATGGGATTGCTTAGAAATGGGCTGGAATTAGGGAAAACCACTGTCTGATGGTGAATGGCTGCTTCTGACTCGTGGGCCGGATGCAGAGGGATCCCAAACAGGGTTTTCCTGCCTTGTTTGGGGCAGCTGGAATGAGCAGAACGGTGGGAACACAGCAAGTGGATCTTCAGTGCCTTTCTGAGGTGGGTTATCAGTGTCTGCTGGAAACCGTAACAAATTTGATGCTTCAAATGCACTTTAATTCCATTAAGCCTGGGAGTTTGGGAAGTCCTGGAGCACAGCTGGTGGTGTGAGTGCCGGGAACAACCATTCCCACCCAGAGCTGTGCCCTTCCCAGGGATCCTTCCCCTCCCACCAGGAGCTCTTTGTCAGAGCTTTGGGGGATAAGCAAGAAGGGTTTTTGCTGCCAGAGACATGTTCGAGCATCTTTTGTGCTACAAACCAGCCTGTGCTTGGGAAAAGTGACGTGGAATTTCACAGCTGGGAATTAGTTATCCAGCCTGGCCTGCCAGCTGCATCACACAGCTGTTATTTTATAGTAACTATTCTGTATTTTGTGGTTTTTACTATTAGAACAGCTAGAAGTTGGTTTTGTAAGAATGTTTAATAATTGTCATTGATACATTGCACCTTAGAATTTCAGACCATGGAATATCCCTTCTCCACAGCAAACTCCTTTGCTTTCCACCTCCCCACACTGGGGACTGTCTGTGCTCACAGTTAAACCTGAGCTTAAGGATTTGTAAGGAGTATAAAGTAAGGTTTTTCTTGCTTGAGGGTTTGCATTCTCTGTTTAACCCCTCAAGATGAGCCTCTCGATAAGGTTGTTTAATATTCAGTAAATCAGTGTGTGTGTGTGAAAAACATCCCTGAGGCTTTGGAGTGACCTTTAGCTGTGACATGATTGGGGGTGAATGCTCTGGAGCTCCAGGCATGGAAAGCCAGGCTGGGGTGGCAATGAGATTTGACTTGGAGATGCCACATCTGGGGGTCTGTGATGTCCTGGCTTTGCTGGGGGTGCTCATTGGCCTGACAGCCCATGAAAACCAGTAATGGCTTTATTTCTTTTAATTTCCCCAGTTCTTGGATCAGCCTTTCCTGATCCATGTGTTGACAGCCCCCAGGGTGCTGGTGGGGTAATTCATTTATTTATGTAATGGAACACGATGTGTTTTGTTCACCCTCCACTTTGTGTTCCGTGACAGCCTTATGATAATGACAATAATAAGTGTTTCAATTTTTTGCATATCTGAAATGGAAATTTGACCTTAAGATCATTTCTAAGGTAAAATGTGGTGGAAGGTAAAACACAACAACCATCACTAGAGGCTGGGGGCACTGCTGACATTTTCCACCCTGATCCAACATCTCTGGGTGTCCTTTCTCCCCCAGGACTGGATTCTGCACCAGAACAACCCTTCCCACCTCGAGAGCTGCCGCAAGCTCCGCCAACAGTAAGGGGTCTGCTGGGAATCCTCTGGGAGTGGGTTGGGAGGGGCGGGATGATCCCACCCAGCGCCACCGCCAGCCCTGTCCAACCTGGAACTCTCCCAGGGATGGGGCAGCCACAGCTGCTCTGGGCAGCCTGATTTTAGTGTGAAAAGTGGGAGGTTTGCTGCACATGGGAAATTTGGCTTTTGCGCTGACACTTTTGTGTCCACATTGACAGGTACCCTGAATGGAATCCCGAGGCTCACTCCTCCAGCAGGTAACTGCCTGTGCTTTTGCATTTGTTCCAGTTACTACCTGGTGATGAATGCAGTTCTTTTCCCTGGTTTGCCTCCTGCAGCCTCTATCAGTGGGGTCATAGTTTTGGTATAGAATTAAATGGGTGTTTTGGGGTGGTTTGTCCTAAGTTTGATAGAATCCAGGACTGGATTGGAAGGGGCCTTAAAGCCCGACTCATTCTGCCAGGGAATTCCACTAATCTTAGTCCAGTTAATCCCCTCTTTGCAGCCTGGCCCTGGTTTGACCAGAGAAGGGTTGGCTCCTGTTCCACAGCCTCTGGACATCCCTTGGGGAACAATGTCATCTCAGGCTGAATAAATCCTGGAATTCATGAACTCCCATCTTTGGCCTTTAAAACTCTCCATTTGCTTTCTGTGATGAATTCTTGTTAAAAACACACCTTGTGCACTAATTCCTCAGCAGAGCTGAGTGGTTCTGCTGCTTCAGTATTTGTGTGTGTTTTGCCCCGTGTGCAAATAGGGGTAATAAGGCTGGAATTGCCCTTGGATTTTCCTGTGATTTTGCATTAATTAGTTTGACATCCTTCCTGGGAAGCTGAATTTCAAAGCTGGATGTATAGACTGCTTTGCCAAGTGGCAGCTGAGGTCTCTGTTACAAACCGGGAGAAATAAAGCAAATAAACTTGTTAAATGTCCATGAGCAGAATAATCACAGAGCCATGGAATGGTTTGGGTGGGAAGGGACCTTGAAGCACATTCGATTCCACCCCCTGCCATGGGCAGGGACACCTTCCACTAGCCCAGGGTGCTCCAAGCCCCATCCAACCTGCCCTTGGACACTTCCAGGGATGAAGCAGCCACAGCTGCTCTGGGAAATTCATTCTAATGCTCACTACCCTCACAGCCAACAATTCCTTCCCAATATCCCACCCATCCCTGCCCTCTGGCACTGGGAAGCCCTTCCCTGTGTCCTGTCCCTCCATCCCTTGTCCCCAGTCCCTCTCCAGCTCTCCTGGAGCCCCTT
>VXAU01005987.1:39367-61958 GCA_013399695.1 Formicarius rufipectus
ACTGCTGGGCCTCAGTGTGAGAGAGGAGCAGATGCTTCAGAAATCCCTCTTTTCCATTCCCTGACGTAGAAAATTAAACATATTTTGCTTTTTCTTTTGTCTAGACCTTGGGATTTTTGTAGATGTCATTGGAGTGCTACACTGGCACAGTGAAAATAGCACTGAGGTTTATTGACATTTATTATGGAGGTTCTCCAAGCTCAGGGAGTCTCAGGGTTGGCTCAGGATTGGCTCAGGATTGGGTGGTTAGGCTGGAATTGTAGGCAAAAAGGTCAATATGTGTAAATTGTAAGTGCAAGTCCAACCCCTTTGTGGTTCCCTCCCCTCCCAGACAGAAAAGCAGCGCTCGAGGCCGTCATGAAAACCCTGGGGCCCGAGTTCCTGGCGGAGTTCAGGAAGCACAGATCACTTCAGGCAGCTGTGCAGGGGTCCCTGGGACCAGCACGGTCCTCGTCCTCTCACGGGCCCCCGGGGAAGGGGTCTGGGGGGGTGAAGAAGCCACTGAAGACAAGTGCTGCTCCAAGGACTGCCAGGAAAGAGGCATCTGCGGTGCCAGGGCCGAGTTCTGCTTCACCCACAGCGGAGGAATCGGCCCAGAAAAAGGGGGTGGAAGAGGAAGATGAATCCACAGAGAGCAGCAAACCTCAGTCTGCTTCTTACAACAGGGTGAGTTCCTACAAGTTTTCCTTGAATTTTCAGGATTTGGTTGGTGTTTCCCATTGGAGTCATTGGAAGTGACCCGTTTCATGCAGTAGTTCCTGCCAGGTTTGCACATGGGTGTGCTGGCTGCAGGGGAGGATGGGGATCGTGGAGTCATGGAATAGTTTGGATTGAGAGAGACCTTAAAACCCATCCAGTGCCACCCCCTGCCATGGGCAGGGACACCTTCCACCAGCCCAGGGTGCTCCAAGCCCCATCCAACCTGCCCTTGGACACTTCCAGGGATCCAGGGGATTGAGACAGAGCAGAACAATAACAAAACTCTGGCAAAATCCATGACTTGGGAAGTGTTTGTTTTCCTCGTTTCCTGTTTGCAGCTGCTGAGGGAGGACCTGCTGAGCTGTGGGACCGTCCTGCAGATCTCGGATTTACCAGACGATGGTTTTTCAGATCAGGACATCAAAAAGCTCGTGCAGCCCTTCGGCAAAGTCAGTGACCTCATTGTGCTGCGCTCCAGGAACGAGGTCAGTGGGGCAGAGCTGGGACAGTGGGAAACTGGGAACCTGGGGTCAGTGTGGCACTAACAACAAAGGAACTGGGGAGCTTAAAGATGACATGTGCAATCCTGGAATGGCTGGAAATGGGAAATTGATACAAATTCAGACTCTAAATCTTTTCATTTTATATGTATGCAATTTATATGTCTTTATATTTACATATATTTATATAATTCTCTATTTTACATATATTTTATTTTATCTATAAATTATGTATTATATAACATTGTTACATAATACTTTTGTACATATAATGTATATTGTGTATTATATATAATAGATCATTTACATGTAAATTTGAAAACTTTTATTTATTCTGATTTATTCTACCTGAGCCAAAGCAGCTGGAGGTGGTGCCATAGCCTTGGTGTAATGCTGAAATCCAGGTTTTCCCATCAAATTCCACATGGATTTAACGCCCCAGTTCCACCACAAGCACGAGGGGAGGCAGCAGAGCTGTCTGTTGTGGCTGGAGCCCCGCGGGACGCTGAGCTCCCTGTGTTGCAGGCCTACCTGGAGATGAACTACAAGGAGGCCGTGCTGGCCGCCGTGAGGTTCGCGGAGACGGCGCCGGTGCTGCTCAACGGGCGGCGCGTGCGGATCAGCGTGGCCGAGACCCCCCGCGCCGCCCCGGCCCAGGTGGGACCCCCGGGGAACACACGGGGGGCTTTGGCTCCGCAGGCAGCGGCTTCGCTGCGTCGGGGTGGGCTGCTGCTTGCTCCAGGGTTCGCCTTTTTTGGTAAACGTTTACATGGGAGTGCTCTTCCTCATTCCAGAACTCCCTGGTTTTGGTAAAAATAGATCTGGAAATCGCTTCCTAGTTCCAGATTTCCCCTTTGCTTGGTTAAATTTGGGATTTGAGTGATGAATGTTGATGGAGATCAGTGAATAGTACCAGTTTAGGAAGCAGTGCAAGATGCAAGCTGTATATATTTAATTACTATTAATTGTTAATGGTGCTTTTTAATGATTATTACTCCCATTTGTGTATATATGTGTCTATACCAACAGATTTGTAAGTAGGTTATAAATTATTTGTACCAGTTAAGGAAACAGTACAAGATGAAAGCTCTATCTATGTGTCTTAAGTACTATTAATTATTAATTCTGCTTTTAATGATTATTCGTCCCATTTGTATATATGTGTGTCTATACTGATAGATTTGTAAGTAGGGAATAAATTATTTGTGAAAGATGACAGTTTAACAGTGAAGAACACCACCTGTATTTATATATACTTAATTAGTGTAAATAATTATTAACCTTATTTCTGTTTTATGCACACATATGTATTTATAAATGAAGTCCAAATGCTGCAGTCACCATTTTCCTTTACATTGCAGGTCAAAAAGACTGTAAAAAAACGAGTTCTGACTGTTAAAAAAGCTGCAGCAAGTACCAAGTAAGTCTCTTGCCTGTGCATAAATTAGTGTTAATTGCAATCACTGGGAACCAGGTGGGCTCATATCTGTTTGGGCGTTTTATTTTACTGGGTTTGAGCTTTTTAAAGCTGTTTTTAGTATTTGCTAACCGTCTTTAAAACTGACTTTTCTTTGTATTTTATTCTCCTAATAGAAAAGTTCCCACCACCAGCACCAAGAGTGCCAAACCCCTGACAGGTGAGACTGGGGGCTTTGTCTGTTTCCTTTGTTAATTCATTTATTCGCTCGATTGATTAATTTTATTGCCTTTCCTGATCAATTCTCTATTAGGGAGCAGCCAGGATTTTTATGGAGAGTTGTGGTTTTAAAAGATTGATTCATTGTTCAGTGTCTTGTGGGAATGAACTTATGGTGAAGGTTTTGGGGAGGTTTTTGTGGTCGTATCAGTTGAACAGCTACAGATGAAGCTGATTTGTATGTATATTGTATGTTTGTATGTATATTATTGTGTGTATAATATTCTATTATTTTTATTATAATTACTCTGTTTTTTATCATATTGCATACTGTCTTATTCACAACAATAATAATTTTGATTTAATAGTAATAAACTGTCTTAATGTATTAAGTGAATGTTTAATATTCTGATATTGTATTTATATTATTTATTGTATGTATAATGTCTTACATTATTTTAAAGTTATAAATAATCAGCATTTCTGCTGACACCAGTTTTGGGCTGTTTTCTGTAGGTAAAAAAGAAAAGCTCAAGAAATCAGCAGTGACAGGAGAAGAAAACGTCAAGACAACTCCAAGCACTGGAGGTAGGAGGAGGGAGGACTTTGGTTGTTCCCCTGGGAAGCAGGAGCAGGTGCTTTTCCCTGCCCAGCACTGGGATTTCCAGCTGGGAGTCCGGATTCTCACCCCTTTCCTGGCCTTGCTCCTCAGTGGATCATTCCATAGGCAAGCACCCTCCTTACAGGGATCGTCAGTGCTGTTTGTAGGTCTGGAATAACCAAAAAAGCAGGGAAGGGGGTGACTCTGGGACAAAGCCTTCCCTGGATGTCCATCTTCTGTCCGGGAGCAGGGATTTATGTTCTGGGAGGCCTCTGAGTGTGTGACAGAGAATGCACAGAGCAGCTCATTCTGCTTCTGCACCAGACTGATTAATACACGGGAGCAAAATGTGCCTCTTGCTGCTGTTCCCTGGCAGAACAACCCGAGGAGGGGGATCCGGAGCCGCAGGCAGAGCCCGGGCTGGACGCTGGGGAGGCCAAGCCCTCGGATCCAAAGAGTGGCACAGAAGGGGATGGAATCCCAGAGCCTGGAATGCCCCTGGAGCCCCAGCCCAGCCCTGCAGCTGTGCCAGGTAATCCCCGGTCTGTAGAGCCTTTTTCCAGCGGGGGGGTGTGCAGTTTGCTGTGCAGATGTTTTATGGATTTATTTATTTGTCAGGGATCTCGTCCCAGCCCCCTCAGGCGCCGGCGGTGGAAGTGCCTGAGGCTGATAAAGCTTTAATTAAACAAGGTAAATTAAAGAATTGTCTGAACCTCTCTGCTCGTGGGGGCTGTTTGAGCTGCTTTCCAGTCAGGAAATGGAAAGGACATGGGATTCAGCAGAGGAAATCTGCTAGATCAAGTCTGGGGACTGGAGCAGGACCCAGGAGTTTGTCAGGGTGACTAGAGGGGCTGGAAACCCCTGAGATTTGGGTATTTCAACAGACAGGATAATCCCACCAGGACTGCTCATTGTGACTTGGAGGCTTTCACTGCACCCCAGTGATTTGGGCTCTTTGGGTTCTGTTTGCAGCTCCACCACTAATGGATTCCATCTCAACCTCAGTCATTGCTGTGTTCCACTTATTTTATAACTCATTTTTACCAGGCTTTTTTTTAAACCCAGCTTAGGTGTGTTGTCATTTGCAGTTACTGTGCCTGAGACGGTACATGATATGGCAAGGTCGTAGAACCTTGGAGTCATGGAATGGTTTGAGTTGGAAGGGGCCTTAAATCCCACCCAGCCCCACCTTCTTCCATGGGCAGGGACACCTCCCACCAGCCCAGGGGGCTCCAAGCCCCATCCAACCTGCCCTTGGACACTCCCAGGGATTCAGGGGCAGACACAGCCTCTCTGCCCACCCTGTGCCAGGACCTGCCCACCCTCCCAGACACCAATTCCTTCACAATATCCCATCTAAAGCTTTACTTTTCCGATGTGCAGCCATTCCCTGTGTCCTGTCCCTCCCTGCCTTGTCCCCAGTCCCTTTCCAGCTCTCCTGGAGCCCCTTCAGGCCCTGCAAGGGGCTCTCAGGTGTCCCTGGACCCTTCTCCTCTCCAGGCTGGATGTTCCCACCTTGGACCTGTTTTTTCTGGGAGCATTTCCATAACACTGTGTGTGTCTCATGGATTTGTCACTGTTAAAGGAATATTTAATATTGATTTTCCACAAGGGATAAAATATACTGCAGGAAGTTCTCAAAGCTCTGGGGTGTTTAAAGAAACCTGAGCCACTGACCAGCTCCTTCCCTGTTTTTCAGAGCCTCCAGTGACCCCCACACCGAGTGAGGAATCAACAGATCCAGCCAGGAAGGTCAGTCCAAGGGTGGGAATTGTAAGAACAGCCCTGGAGCCATTTCCAGGTGTTGTTGTAGTGTCCGAAAACCTCCAGTTTAACTCCCCTTCCTGTTTATTTCTGGTGAGAACACACTGCCAGCCTGGTTTGGGTGCAGGGAGACCTTAAATCCCATCTCATACCACCACCTGCCATGGGCAGGGACACCTTCCATAGCCCAGGTTGCTCCAAGCCCTGTCCTACCTGGTCTTGGACTCTTCCAGGGATAGGGCAGCCAGGTTTGATTTAGAGTGGAGGAAATATCAGTAAAAATCCCTTTATTTGTTCCAGGACCTCGATGATCTGTGTGTGGTCCTGGTTTCCAACCTGCCCGACAAGGGATATTCTGTGGAGGAAGTTTCCAACCTGGCCAAGCCATTTGGAGGACTGAAGGATTTGCTGGTTCTGTCCTCTCACAAAAAGGTATTTTCATGGGATTTAGTGCTATTTCTGCCTGGAGGAGCAGCAAATGAGCCTGTAACGAGTGTAAATGAGGTGCAGAAAGGATCCATGGGAGATGCCTTTGATAAATTCCAGTTTTCCTTTAAATTTATGTTTCTTTTCTCAGGCATACCTGGAAATCAACAGAAAAGCTGCAGATTCCATGGTGAAATTCTACACCTGCTTCCCCATGTCCCTGGATGGAAACCAGCTCTGCATCACCTTGGTGCCTCAGTACCAGACTGTCAGAGACGAGGTGAGGGAGAATCCACCGGAGCTCCAGCTCAGGGCAGGATTCCAGGCTTAAGATCAGTTTCAAACTGTCTGGAGTTTAAAACAAGGGGCTTGTGCCTTTGAAAATTGATCCTGTTAAAAGTCCTTGGGATCCTGGTGTGATGTGAGAGGAACAGAGATGGCAGAGAAATGTTGGTTTTAATAGCAAAGCTGAAATTAGTCACTTGTAGGGAGCCAGTGACTGTATTTTACAACTCAGATCTTATCTTTTTCCTTTCTTCTTTTCAAAGGAAGCCATATTTGCTGCTCTGATTAAAGAGTCTGACCCTCAGGTGAGTTGCTCCAAACTTTTCCTCCACATTCTGTCAAATCCCTTAATTTAATTGGCATTAGTGTCCTTCCTACTGAAATGCTGGGAGCTGAGCTGTCATCTGAGTTTCCTCTTGAATTCAACATTTACTGGAAGCTGGGAATGGTCATACACAGGATTTCTGTACAGGGGAGGTAAACTTTATCATTTATATCTGCTGGGAAAAGCATTTCCAGGCTGCTCCTGCTGGAGGGTCAATCCTTGGGGATGTAGCTATAGGAATGTTGGCACAGGAACCTCTCAGGAGTGGCTCCAGGAACAGCAGTGATAGAAGGATTTGGTTTAAGAACATAATTGCCAGGAACAAACCACTTCCCAAGGAACCCCAGAGGCTTGAATTATCCATTGGGAATGTTCCTGGGGAGATCTGCTCCCTCCTCATGATTCTGCTGGGCACAAACAAAGCCCCTCCTGCTTGTTGGGAATAAGTGTAAAACACACCCAGCCTCCAAAGATTATTTGGGATGTCAGGAGTGTGCTGGTGCCTTTGCGGCCCTTTGATCCTCCCAGAATCCTGGGATCTGTTTAATGTTTCTGCTGGCAGTGCATGGGGGATGAGGCGTCTGAGACTTTCCTGCCCCATGAAGTGTGTTCCAAGGTTAAGGCAGGTATTGTCATCCCCTTTTTTTAGGTAGACACTGAATCCATCCATAACCAGTTTGTGCACCTCGGGAATTTGCCAGATGATGGATACAGGGAACTGGAAGTGGTTTGTGTGGGGCTTCGCTTCGGGCAGGTTGACCATTATGTTGTGCTGAAGAACAAAAACAAGGTGAGCACATTGAATAAACTTTCCTATGTTGCAAAGTACCTTTGTGGGAGGGAAAAAGTAGGTTTTTCTTGGGAAACCTGGGGAAAAAATGAATTTATAAGGAGAGAAAATGGCAGATTTGCTGAAGCTTTGTTTTGGGACTCTTCATGGACAGTGACTTGCTCTGGGTTTTTTTTGTTTTATTTTTCTGACTTTGATTTTTAATGTGGCTGGTTTTGCACTTAACACCAGATGGGAGTTGCATGACCTGGGTTGAATTCACTCTGACTGTAGATTTTAACACCTGAAACGGAATTGTCTCATGTAGTCCTGAACTATTCCATGTCCATCTTCCACTCAACCCTAAAACAGGGGAAGGAGCTTTTTAAATCTAAAACTCCACCCCAAACCCGAAGTGTTTTCAGCTTCAGGCCAGAAGCTGGAACATTTTAACGGTGATTTATAAAGCTTTTGTGGCTGAAAGGTAACAGAGTAGGAGGTCACAGCAGGTAAAGTAAGTGACTGCATTTGTTCAGTAGGTCAGAGAGGAGTTAGCAGCTGTTTCAGCCTGTGCTTTATTCCCCCCAGGCAATCCTGCAGCTGGACACTCCCACCTCGGCCCGCTCCATGCACAGCTTCCTGCAGCAGTATCCCTACTCCCTGGGGCAGCACACCCTCACCTGCAGCCTGTCCCCCCGGGGGGAGCCTGCCCAGGTAACAGCCCGTGTCCCTGGGGATGTGCTGAGGAGGGGGAGCTGCCCAGCACCTGGGAATGGGCTCAGCCACTCTGTGTTCTGGGATAGGGTCATGGATCGTGGAATTCCAGACTCTTGGGTGGGAAGGGACCTTAAAGCCCACCCAGTCCCACCCCTTTCCACCAGCCCAGGGTGCTCCAAATGCCATCCAACCTGCTCTTGGACACTCCCAGGGATCCAGGGGCAGCCACAGCTTCTCTGCCCACCCTGTGCCAGGGCCTGCCCACCCTCCCAGACACCAGTTCCTTCCCAATATCCCACCCAGCCCTGCCCTCTGGCACCGGGAAGCCATTCCCTGTGTCCTGTCCCTCCGTCCCTTGTCCCCAGTCCCTCTCCAGCTCTCCTGGAGCCCCTTCAGGCCCTGCAAGGGGCTCTCAGGTGTCCCTGGACCCTTTTCCTCTCCAGGCTGGATGTTCCCAGCTCTCCCAACCTGGCTCCCCAGGATACACAGCTGATTATCCATGTGAATACCATTCCAGGAGCTCTCATTCCCTGTGTATTGCTGTTCCCTTTCAGTACCATGCCCTTGGGATCCCATTCTCACACCAGGATGTGCTGGAGGCACTGGGCAGCTCTGGCTTTTCCCTTCACTTTTATTCACAAGAGGAAGGTCCACAGGGAGGGAAAACAGGCTCCAACTGCTTTCCCAGCTCTTCCCATCTGGTCCCGACACCTCATTCCTGGTGGAAGTGCTGCAGTTTCCTCATTAGGAACAAGCGACCCTCCCACTCAATAGCCAAAATCCAGGATATTCCCACTATTTCTCCTTTTACCATATCTTTCATTAGCTGGAGAAAATAACCTTAACAAGCTTTTCCTCAAGTCTAAAAATTGTAAGGAATAAGGTCCCTTTAGCACTGAAAAATAAGGACAAGACCCTTCCTTTAAGTCTTCACAGTGAGGAGCATCTACCAGGGTTGTGTGGTGGGAAAAGAGTGATTGAAATCTGCTTTTCCAGCCGCTCCCTGTGTCTGGGAATGACAGGAAAACATCCCTTCATCCCTGGGAATGTTTGATCCCAGGTCGAAGCCAACAAAGAATGGCATTCCCACACTGTTTTCCAAACATTTCTTCCCAGCTGCACGTTTTGGGGCATTTAGAGCTGATTTAAAGGGGGAGCAGCTGTGGAAGGGATGGAAATGCTGCTCCATCCCTTTAGAGTTGGTTTTCTGGAATTTTACGGTTAATAGCTGAATTTAGTAGTGCTGAAATGCCAAAAACAGCAGGAATGTCGTGGAGCAGGGAAGGAGGATGTGCCGCTGGAGCAAGGGATCGTTCCACCCTGTCAGTGCCACTGTCAGCTTTTGCCCAGGTGTTGAACTCCCCCAGTGCTTTGGAGTTAAACTCCTCAGTTTAGAGAAAAATGCCTGATAAGAGGGAGAACTGGGTCTTTTCCAGCTGTTTTTCTTCACTGCATTTGGAGTCTGTTCCCTCTTCTCCACTGCACTGCCAAAGTCTGGATGATTGTGTGCCTTGGGACTGGGGGGACATGGAGTTAATTCCTCTGGGAACCTTTCAGTCAGAGTCTGGAGGAAAAACAAAATAGTTTTTAATTCCTTAGAACATGCTCTAATTACTCTGGACACCTGTCTCTGAGATAAACCTTTCTAAAAAGGAAAGACTGAAGGCCTTGAAATAACATCTGTAAACAAAAATTAATTCTGCTGTTTCTAATCCTGACAGTCTGCAATGAGTTTGGGAAATGCCTTTGGAAAGGAGGTGGAGATCTCAACACTGAGATTTAAAGGGGATTTTGATTGTGGTGCCTTTTTCAGGAAACGTTATTTCATTTAACATCCATTCCACGAGTTTATTCTGTAGGAGCATGCACTCATCCTGCAGGGAATGGCTGCATTTAAAGGATAGGGACTGGCCTGGGGGTCTGGAGATACTTGCTCGACTTGGGATGTAATTTGTTGTTAGAGAAGGTGTGTGGCTGTTTGCTTAACAATAATAATAATATCAGTAATGAGAAGGGGAGGGGCAGAAGGAGGGGCAGAAGAAGTTGAAGGGGAAAATAAGGAGAAGGAGATAAGATGGAGATGAAGAAGAAGAAAAGGAGAAGAAGGTGTTCCCCCTGAGCTTTTCAGCCATTCACATCCTCACCAGTACAGGAAAGGAGGTGCTGTCTGGGAAAAGAAGGATTTAACATCCCTCTCCTCTCTGTCTACCCAGACCCAAAGCCAATTGTACTCCACAGCAGCCCTGAAAGGAGACAGACATGCAGTGCTGTGCCACGTGTTGTGTCTGCAGCCTGCTGGTAAAATCCCTTCCAGTGTCCTCTCAGGAATTCCAGGTTCAGGGCTTTAGAGCAGTTTCCTGTCCGTTGATCTTCCTGGTGCTTCCACTGGGGGTGGTGGTCTGTGAGGGGCTGGTGCCTTGGGAAAGGGCAAATACTGACCCTGGGTCTTGCCTTTCAGGCTGAAGCTGGGAAGAGAGATGTGAGGAGAGAGGAAGGGAGCAGAGCAAGGTATGGCCTGCAGGTGTTGGGGTTTATGTCTCTCCTTTCCTCCTTGGAATGGCTGTCCATGGTTTGGGGGGTGCTGAGCCTCTCCCCAGCCCAGCTCCATGGAATATCCTGCTGGGAGCTCCCCCGGCCATGTCCTGCTGCTCCTCCTGCCATGTGTTCTGTGTGTCCTGCACAGCCAGAGGGTTTGGGATTTCATTCAAAACCATGGACAAACAGGGGGAGATCCTGTTTTATCCTTGCTTTACTGCTCTGGCCAGGATTGTACTCCTGGGCCTGGCCAGTGTGTTTGGAAGGAGAATTTGGGGTGCATTTAAGCCCTGATGGTTTATTTCATCCTGCAACTCCTCCCTCTGTCACAGCCCCTGTTCTTTGTGCTTCCAAGTGCTAAAAATACCCTGAAACTTCCTTGTTTAACTCATTAACATGAAGTTCACGCCATATCCAGGTCCTGAAGTGATTCATGAAATGTTTCTCTGCTCTAAAGCACCAGGACCCAGAAATGGGTTTGGTTTGTGTCTTTTCAAGCTGTTTTATGAACGCTGCTTGTAGTAAATTTTCTATTTGTAGGGTAACTATTTGTTGGGTTTAGTTCTGCTTATGGTTTGTTTTATAAACAGATAGAGCATTATAAGAGTTTGTGTTAACAAATATGACTCAAATCACTTTGTGTCATTCAGTTCTGTTTTTCTGGATCCCTTTTGTTGTTAAAAAAACTCCGGAACTCTGTAATAATGGTCCTAAACTTCAGATTCAAGTCATACTGTACTATATATACATATATATACATATATATAGACACTGCTCTATATTGCTTGGAGCTATTCCTTTTAGAAATCAAGCTGTCATTCATTATTCCATGGAACTCCTCCATTCTGGAAGCATTTAGTTCCCAAACTATCTCTTGCTCACAGCTTTGCAGCCACACAGGGAACCTTTTTGATTCCAGCCAGGTGGGCTTTAACTGGTGCTGTTAATTGCTAATGAACAGGGGACTCTGCCATGAATCCCAGCTCCTGCTGTGGCTGCTCAACACGTGGAAAGCTGGTGCTTTTCCCTGTAAATGCACAACTCCACACGTTTTCCTTGTCTTCTCCTTGTAAGCCTTTGGGACTCAGGCTTTTTAGCTTATTCCATGAGAAGCAGAAAACATCTTAAATAGTATTATGGCTCTGAAGACCTTCCTTGTGTTTCTGGGGAGGGAGAGCTTAGCAAAATTTGGGGAACAGAAGGGTCTGAAAACCTCTGGAATGCTTCTGGAAGCTGCCCCGAGCCATGAATTCCTCACACTGGCTGTGCCTTCCTGGCTGCCTCTGCCTTTTGTTGGGATTTGTTTTCCTCAGCTACAAAAGCTGGGAATTTCTTATCCAGGTTGGAACTCTTGGCCCATCCCACTGCTCCTTTCAGTCCTGATTTGTCGGGTGTGGAGCAGGATGTGGCCCAGCCTCTGCTGGGGCAGGCAGTGCCTGTCAGGGGCTTCCAGTGCTCTTGGATGCTTCCTGTGGCTCCCTCCTCTCCTTCTGCCCATCCCTCTCTGCTCTCAGCCTCGTTTGAGCCCAGGGGTGGGTTTTGGGACTCTGGGAAGGCCCAGGGTGGGCACTGGCATCACAAAACAAAGTCCTGAGGATTCAGGGAGCAATGCCTGGCTGGAGTTGAGATAATCCAGGTGTGCTGAGCTCTGTCCTTAGTGTGTGGTCCTTGTTCCCAGACACTTCTCCATTCCTTCCCAAAAATGCTTCAGCAGAGGCTGTGGGGGCAGGGCAGGCCTGGAGCTTTATTTAATCCAAGTCTAACCCTGGGCTTGGAGCTGGAGTTTGGGCTCTGACTGACCCAGGTGGTGTCCTACTCCACAGGCAGGGAAGACCAGGAAATCCCAGTGAAAGATGCTCAGATAGAAGAGGAAATGACCTGGA
This sequence comes from Formicarius rufipectus, assembly GCA_013399695.1. NCBI lineage: Eukaryota > Metazoa > Chordata > Aves > Passeriformes > Formicariidae > Formicarius > Formicarius rufipectus. The sequence goes on from VXAU01005987.1 coordinate 51,508, forward strand.
CGTGAACAGAAATGTTTAGTTGATGTCAGAATCTCTTCTGTGTCCTGGCTGAGTGGGCCAGGCTGTGGCATGGAGAGCAGAGGAGGGACTGAGTGCCCAGTCCTGCTGCCACTGGCCCTCTGGGGACTGGCAGAGCTTTTCCATCCGTGCCGGTGTTACACTGGGGCTGTGAAAGGTCTTGGAGCAGAATTGCCATCCCTTCTCTGTCCCTGGCATTCTGTAGCCATACCCTCCCTTGGAGCTGGTGTGGGGAGCACCAGTATTAATGGATTTACCTGTTCTTACTGAATTTACCTGTTCTTACTGAATCTGCTTGTTCTTAACTGAATTTTCCTGTGGCTCCATGTTTGTCTCTTTGTCTCCTTAACACTTACCTGGGCCAATTCCAGGCTTAACACATCCCTGAGCTTCTGTCCAGCTTCATCCCTTGCTGGAAGGGTCTGATTGAACTGGGAGGTGCTGGATGCTCCTTTGCTGGAGCTTTCTGTGGTAACAGCCACAGGCATCTACAAATCCAGTGTTTCCCAAGATCATTCTGAAGGTTTCTCCCTTTCGGGGAACAATAACACCTGTCCTGTCTCTGAAGTTCTCTAGTAAGTTCCATCCTCTGCTTTGCCACCTTGGGCTGTGTTATCCCAGGAGCTGTCCATGGGTTATCCCGGGAAAGCAGAGCCTGAGGGACCCTCTGTGCCTCTTGTGTGAGGTCAGCGTGGTTTAACCCCAAAGCAGCCCCTCCCTTCCCAGAAACAGCCCAGGCCCAAACGTGCTGCTCCTGGCAGAGCTCTCTGGGCTGGTGACTGCCCTGTCTGCAGACGGAGCCCAGCTCTGCTAATTCCTTTATCCAGGGGCCCTGAAGGTCCATTTTCATTGTGTGTTCACTTCCCCACTCCGGGATGTAAGTTTTGGGAGGCCATGTGAGCACTGAGGTCCCAGGGCGCTCCCGGAGCAAGGCCTGGCCACGGTTCCTGCAGATGCAGGAGGTGCTGAGGTGGATTAACCAGCACCAGAGCACTAATGCACCTCAGTGTGTGTCACCATGACCCCACGTTTCCCAGAGCTGGGCACTGGTGCATCGGGAAGGGCCCTGCCGGCAGCACCAGGAGGTTTCTGTCACTGTAGAATTCTCAACGTGGTTTGATTTCTTCTGTTTCTTTTAAATGCATTTAGCACTGGCTCGAAAAAACCTCCCGAGGGATCAGGAGTGGTGCAAAGAGCAGCTGCTGATCTGCCAGGAGAGCCCAGGGGGACGAAGAAAGGAGCCATGCCCACCTCCAGTGGCACGGAGGAGATCCCGGAGATGCCAGCGGGACAGACGGAGCCCCCTGAGCCCCACCCGGGCGCAGCAGCCAGGGAAGCACCTGGAAGCCTGGCCCCGGGGGCTGTGGAGGATATGGGCACTGGGAGTGGTGTTCCTGTGAAACCTGCTGGCACCAGATCACCTGGAGGCAGGTCAGAGGAGAAGCTGCTGCCTCCTTCCAGTGCGGGGAAGGAAGAGGCTCCTAAAGCTCACCCTGAGCCAAAGCTGTCAGTGTCTGTGCTGGAGAGGGAAAACAAAGAGGGAGGTGAAGAGCCATCTGCTCCTGCCGTGGAAGCACTGGGATCATCTCCCACGGCTGAGGGGGATCCAGCAGGTCGTGGGGTGGTCCCAGCAGCCGGGGAGTCAGCGGGGGCCACCCCTGCAGCGGTGCCCCCCAGGCCTGAGGAGGCATCCGTGGATGTGGGGTCTCCTGCTGGCACCCAACCAGCCCCAGAGTTAGGGGCTCCTGGGAAGAATCCTGTTCCTGATGCTGTGAAAACCAACCCCGAGGTTTCTGTGGCTCTAGTGGCCGAGAGGAAACCTGTCCCTAAAACTGGGGAGGCGCCGGGGAAGAGCCTGGATGTGGCTGGAGCAGAGGAGTCTGTGCTCAAAGCTGGACATGCTGTGGAGGAGAACCCCTGTAAGCTCGTGGGCAAGGCTGGGGCAGACACAGAGAAGCCACTTGGAAAACCATTGGCCAAGGCTGAGGCTGCTCTGGGAGTTGCTCCAAGTGCCATCGGTGGGAGCAACACGGGAAGTTTGATGAAAAACCACCAAAACAAAGGGACAGGGGCAGCAAATCCTGACAGGACCCACCCGGGAGCCCCACCGAGCCCCTTCTCGTCCCTCAAGGAACCTGCTGTGGGTAAAACCCTGCTGAGGGCAGTGGTGTCAATCCCTGATATCTTCAAGACCGGGGTCCTAGGGAAGAGCAGCGAGCCCCCCCTGTGTAAAGGTGGGCAGCAGAGACCCCCCACCAAAGGTGAGCCCTGGGGCCAGGCTGGAGGGAACAGGAAAACCCCCTCAAAACCAGCAGCTCAGCCTGGAGCTGGGAACAACCAGTGGAGAGGGAACGGAGGCTCTGGAGTGGATGGACAGGGTGGCAGTAGGAGGAGCTCATCCCAGCAGGAGAACGACTCCCATGTAGAATCTAGGACTGGTTCAAAACAGAGCCCAGAGGCAGAGAGTGGAACATCCAGCACGAAGGAGAAACCCGGTGACAATCAGGTGAGAGGGCAGGAAGGCAACCCATGCTGGGCACTAATTCCAGGCTTCTTCAGTCTGGGACACTGGCGCTATATTCCCCTTTCCTTTTCCATAAAAATCAATTCAAACTGAGGGGCAACCAGTTCCTTTCAGCTGCTGTGTGTGTGCAACAGTTCCAGTGTGTGGAACTGGTTGGAGAATCCTACAGAGGTGTTTTGGAAGTGAGTTTTTATTGTATCATAAATGTGTGTCCTTGGAGTAGTTCCAAATGGGAACTGAGCCGTGTGTTCTCTGGGGAGCTGGAATTCACTTGCCAAGTCCTGCACAAACACTGGTCACCAAAAACAGGCTCCTGAGGAGTCACCTGTGGGTGGTGGCCGTCCCTGTGCAGCTCCTGGGGGCCCAAGACAGCCGTGGTTGGGGTGGGTTTGGGCCCTGTGAACAGCCAGTGGCTGACCCCATCTCATGGGAATTTCCGTGTCTTTTTGCAGGGTCCTGTTGGGGACAGGAACAGTGGCACTGGCAGCAGTGGAAAACAGAAGGAGGTAAGGGTGGAACCACGATGGCATTGAAGGTACAGAGTGTGTTGAAAAATGGTTTTCTGATATTCCAGGCCAGGTTGGACAGGGCTTGGAGCAACCTGTGATAATGGAGGAAAGTGTCCCTGCCCATGGCACAAGGTCACATTGGGTGGTATTTAAGGTCTTTTCCATGACACCAGGCCTGGGTGCTGCTCTCAGGAATCCTTCCCCACCTCCAGTGCAGTTGGGACCACCAAATTCCTGCCCATCTTGCCCCCGGTGTTGGTGCCGTGGGCTCTGGGACGCTGGAATTGCTTTGGGATCTTCCCACGTGGTTGGTTTCCCCCCGGATCTCTCAGTCACTGTTCCCAGGCTGACAGAGCCGGGACTGCTGGGAAGCCCCAGGTGGGATCAGATCCCATGAAATCCATGACCAGGAACCATCTGGCCTTAAAGCCCCCCCCAGGCCTGCCCCAGATCTCTGTTCCCACCCGTGGTGTCCAGTCCCTTTTCCAAAGGCAGCCAACCCTGCCAGGCTGCTCTTGCCGCCCCAGGGAGTGTGAGATGGTTCAGAAAGGGCCCTCCCAGGGCACTCCCTCCCCCGTGTGTAGATCCTTGGGATTTTCCATGCTCTGGAGCAGGACCAGGTGCTTTGTGTGCTCTCTGGAAAAGGGATTTCTGAGATAAAGTTGAAGACCCGAATCCTTTTACGAATCTTAGTCCACGTAAACCTCTGGTGTGTTTGGGCACTCCGGTCACAGAACACTTTTCCTGGCTGGGGTTCCAGGTGTGTGTTAGTCCCCAAGAGGGAATTCTTCACCCTTTGGAATGGCACTTAGTGTTGACTGCTTTTCTTTTCACTGTCACAGCTGATAAGAACCAAAATCTGCCTTCTGGGGAGGGAACAGCCTGGGAATGTTTGATTTCAGTAGAAATAGAAGGTGGTGCCTCCTCTTCCTCCCCTGTGCCCACCTGGCTTTGCACATTGCTCAGGTTTCTGCACTGGACTATGGGCAGAGGCACTGATTATTCCTAATATTCCTTAGGTTTTTGAAAAGGGAAGAAAAGGCACAAAATGTTTGAATTTCAGGTGATTTTCCTGCTGCAGGACTGGACTTAGTGTTTGTTACTCTAACACAGCAAAGCCCATCTCGCCTTGGCCTTCAAGTCCAGCCTTTCACTCTTCCTTTGTTAGATACCCATGGGAATCCGAGCGTAGGATGGGATGTTTGGGGGAAAAAGAACAAAAATTCAGAATTGTTGGCTGAAGAAATCAAATGCAGAACTTGGGCTGGGGTGGCCATTTGGCTGCAGCTCTGGAGGACACAGATCTTCCAACAGGCAGAAATTCTATTGAATTTTATTGATTGGTCAACTGGGATTTTGCAAAGTGCTTTGGTTTTCTGAATTAAATCTGGGTTAAATTAATTAACACAGATGCTGATGAGGAAAACTCCCCCCTGGGACTGAAGGCTGGAACAGTGCTCTCTACCCTGGGGTTAAGTTGGGTTCTTCCCCTGGAGCCTGTGTGTGGAAGTTCCTCCCGACGCTGGGGATGGGGGTGACTTCAAATGCTGTTCTCTTCCCGTCTGTCGCTTCCCAGGAGGAAGAGCTGTTCCCATTTAACCTGGACGAGTTTGTCACTGTGGACGAGGTGGTGGAGGAGGTGGAGGCTCCTGTGGCACCGCGGAGAAACCCTCCCCGGGGGAAGAGGAAAGACGGAGCCAAAGCCAGCCCGTCGGAGCCCCTGCCCAAGAGGAGGAAAGGGAAGAGCTCCGTGGCCGTCAAGAGGGAGCCGTCCTTCGTCACCCTGGACGAGATCGGGGAGGAGGAGGAGCAGGGCCTGCTCGTGGTGGACGAGGTGCTGGAGGAGGAGGAGCTGTCGGAGGCGGTGAAGGACCCGCAGGCGCTGGTCACGCTGGACGAGCTCTCGGAGCAGGAGGAGCTGGGCCCCCCCAGGGATGGCCCCCAGCCCGAGTTCAAGGAGCAGGACCTGAAGGCAGAGCCCCTGGTGACGGTGGATGAGATCGGGGAGGTGGAGGAGCTGCCCCTGAACGAGCCCACGGACCTGAACGGAGAGGAGGGCAAGGGGAACCCCGGGGGCTTCGCGTCCCCACAGGTGCCCGACGACCCCAGCGCCCTGGTCACTGTGGATGAGATCCAGGAGGACAACGAGGACAACCCCCTGGTGACTCTGGACGAGGTTAACGAGGAGGAGGATGATTTCCTGGCAGATTTCAACCACCTCAAAGAGGAACTGAACTTTGTCACAGTCGATGAAGTCGGGGATGAGGAGGAGGAGGAAGAAAACGCTTCCCCAGGAAAGAATCTACACAAAGATGAGGATGATGAAGACATTGTTGCTGTTGCAGGACCAGAAGAAGAGGAAATTGCTGCCAGTGCAGGACCAGAGGAGGAGGACATTGTTGCTGTTGCAGGACCAGAAGAATTAGGAATTCTGGGTGATGTGAATCCCGAAGAGGAAATTCCTGCAGTCTTCAAGCCAAAAGGTGAGGGACCTCACGGCCAGGTTGGACGGCACTTGGAGCCACTTGGCTGCTGGGAGGTGTTCCTGCCCATGGCAGGGGGTGGGATCAATGGGCCCCAGATCCCTCCCAACCCAAACCATTCCAAGGTGTGTTTCTGTCCTCAGCAGCTCAGTTGGGATCAGGCGGTGCAGAAGCAAAGTCCAAGCAGAAAAAAGTGACAGTTCCAGGTGTCCCCAAGGTGCAGACCACTCCCAAAGGTAAATCCAGAGGCACTACCCCAAACTCTCCAGACTTTCCTGGCTGGAAGACACTTTCCTGCCCATTGAAAGCTCCTCCTGTGCCTCACAACCACACTGAACCTCGAAGCTGGGGCCCAGATTCCGTGGTGTTTCCTTGGCTCCTCCAATCCATGGTTAACCCATTGGTTGAATGTCAGAGCTTAACATGGGAAGTTCTTTTTTCCTAAAATTGACAAATGTAGTTGAATTTATTGATGACTAGCACAGGGCAGTTGGGTTATCTCCTGAGTGTTCCCATCCTGTGATGAGGTTTATTCCCAACTTTGCATGTCTAGAAAGGAGGGAGCTGCAGACAGAGCTGTAAGATGGGGATGTAGAGATATATTTCCTTTTTTTTCCCAAGGTCCTTCTCTAAAATTCTTTTCTGTAAAACTACTGAGAGCACTGGAAATGGAAAAGGAGTTGGTGGGAGCATCTGGCTCCTTGTCTGATGGCTTGGGGGACGTTCCCTGAAAGGATGGGGCTGGTGGGACACTGCATGGCCACACTTGGTCAAGGAGGTGGAGATAAAACACTCTGAAGGCCAGAAGATGCTGAGGAAGTTGCAGGGCCCTTCAGATCCAAAACCTTCCCAGAAAATGCTGTGTTTATTGACCATGAAAGTGCTGTGTGGGTTGAAATGGGGACCAGTTTGGGTGAGAATTTCTGAAGGAACTTTTTGAAGGCTGTAAACCTGAGATTTCCACCCAGGAATACCAAGTTCCCCAGGTTTGGGTGAGGGAATGTGAGGTTTGGAGGAATGTTCTGTGGAGCTGTGTGTGGTGACTGTGGTGTGCTGCTCCCTCAGCTCTGGATATCCTGGTCCCAAAGGCTGGATTCTTCTGCCAGATCTGCTCCCTGTTCTATGCCGACAAGCCCTCCATGATCAACCACTGCAGGACTGCTCTGCACCGGCAGAACATGGAGGTACCCCCAGGGAGAGCCCCAAATCCTGGGATCCAGCCTGCTCAGAATTCCCTGGCAGCACAGGGAGCTCGTGGTCGTGATTTGGGCGGGCTTGGGAACACATGACCTGGGAGAATGTGGAATGTTCTCTGGCTATGCCTGGGTGCAGGTGCTCAGGTGTGCCTGTGGGGAATCCTGGACATGTGGCCACATTCCTCTCAGCAGCTTCCCAAGATATTTGCTTGGGAGCCAGGGTGGGGTGTTTTGGGACAGATCCCACCATGGCAGTGGGAGGGGCCAGCTGACCTTCAGCCCAGATGTTCCCAACACCTGCCCAGGGTTTGGAGCATGATCCTGGAATATCCCTGCAGCATCTTCTCCCCTTCTTTCCACAGAAATTCATGGCCAAGCAGCAGGATAACGGTGGGGAAGAGCTGAGCTCCAGGTGATGGGAGGACAGAGGGACCTTCTGGTGATGGACACTTCGGGGCCACTCAGTTCTGTGTGTTTGGGTTTCATTTGTCATTTGGAGTCAGGAAGGAGCACTCATGGTTGTAAATTGTTGCTGGGAATAGACCCCAGACCTGCTGGATTGGGTTTGTGTCTCCAGTCATCCAGCGTGAGAGGGACTGGTCCACATGTCCCAGGAAATAAACGTTCTTACTGTATAGTTACCCCAGGGTTGGGTTTGGGCTCATTGCTTGGGGTTTGGTAACGCTGGATCACGCTGGAGAATCCAGGGGATCCATGGAGTGACCAGCGGAGAGCTGGGAAGGGGCTGGAGCAGCAGGAGGGGCTGAGGGATCTGGGGGGGCTCAGCCTGGAGAAAAGGAGGCTCAGGGGGGACCTTGTGGCTCTGCCAGTCCCTGCCAGGAGGGGGGAGCTGGGGGGGGTCGGGCTGTGCTCCAGGAACAGGGACTGGGGGAGAGGGCTGTGCCAGGGGAGGGTCAGGTTGGATATTGGGGAAATTCCTGCTGGAAAGGGCTGTCCAGCCCAGGCACAGCCCCCAGGACAAGGGAGGAGTCCCCATCCTGTTGGGATTTAACAGCCCTGTGGATGTGGCACGTGGGGACACGATCAGGAGTGGCCCTGGCTGTGCTGGGGACAGCTGGGCTCAGTGATCTCAGAGGGCTTTTCCAACCCAAACAATTCCATGATTTAATTATTCCCTGGCCCCCTGCCCTCCCAACTGCCCCTTTGTCCTCCCCGACCCCCACAGCACCATGTTTTGTGGTGACATTCCCAGCCCCGGGACCCTTCTAGAGCTCCCAGCCCCTCTCCCCAGCTCATTAACAGCCACTGGAGCCACAGCAGGCATTCCTTGAATTCCTTTATTTCCTCATGGCTGGGGCATGTGGCACCCACTACCTTTTTGAGGAGCACGTGAGCACCAGTTGCCCCCATGGGATGGGGAGACTTGGATTAACTCCCTGGGTAAGCTGAACTAAACTGGATCCTGGTGGGGTCAGTGCTGGAGAGGAGCAGGGGGTGTGGGGAAGGCCAAGGTGGGCAACATGCCCGGGCTGGAGGGGGCGAAGCCCTGGCACAGATGGGGTGGGTGGGGGTATGTGCTGTGCACTGTTGGCACAGCCAAGTACAACCTTCCCCACTGGGACATCCCTCAGTTGATTTAGTCTGACCATTTGGAGAGATCTCTGTATCTGTTGACTTCCCCCTGGCACCGCACTTCGTGTCTCCTGGCTCGTCCTTGGCACAGCTTTTGGGATGTCTTGCATGTCTTGGCTCTCCCTTGGCACGGCTTTTGGTCAATGAAGTCTTCCATTTGGGACATCTCTTGGTTGATTAAGTCTTCCCATTGGGACAGACTTTTGTATCCAGTGACCTTCCTTGGGCACAGCTCTGGGGCTCTTCTGACTTCCTGTTGGTATGTTCTGGCTTTCCCTTGGCCCAGCCCCTGGTCAGCGTAGTCTTCCCATTGGGACATCTCTTCCTTGATGAGGGCTTCCCACTGGGACAGATTTTTGTATCCATTGCCTTCCCTGTGGCCCAGCTCTTGGGATGTGTTGACTCGCCTTTGGCACAACTCTTGGCCGGTGTAACCTCCCCGTTGGGACGGTCCTTTGTGTCCACTGACTTGCCCTCGGAACAGTTCCTGCCGTCTCTTGGCTTGTCCTTGGCACAGCTTTTGGTCAATGAATTCTTCCATTTGGGACATCTCTTGGTTGATTAAGTCTTCCCATTGGAACAGATTTTTGTATCCATTGGCTTTTCCCTGGCACAGCTGTGGGGCTCTGCCACGTTCCCCTTGGCACGGCTCCCCCGGGCTGCAGCCCCCCTGCTCCTCCACCTCCATGGCCACTGTCCCGTCCCCCTCCCGGGACCAGGGGTTCAGCATTCCCTGGGCTGGCTGGAAGCTGGGGTTTGCCTTCCCCATGGGCATCTCCATCCTCCTGTGCTGCAGAGGGATCCTGGGAGCTGCTGCCTCCGCAGGGACAGGCCCTGCGCCCCTGAACGCCCTGGGGTCACAGTGGGCTCTGGGCACGGCACCACCCCTGTGTCACAGAGGGACATCCCAGCACCCCAACAACCGTGGAACCCTGTGGAACCAGCCTGGGGCACCCCCTGGACCTGCTGCCCCCGGTGTGCCCAGAACCCCAGCGGTGTGAAGGGGGATTTGTGCCCCACCTTCGCAGGTGGGAGGGAGCGGGGCAGGTGGCACCATGGAAGGACAGGGCCATCCAGAGGGACCTGGGCACACTTGAGAAAGGGGCACCATGAGAAGCAAGAGGTTCAACCAGGCCCTGGGTTGGGGCAATCCCAGCTGCAATCCCAGGCTCGGAGAGGGATTCGTTGAGAGCATCCCTGTGGGAAGGACGTGGGAGTTCCCATCCAGTGCCACTGCCCTGCCAGGGCCAGTCCCAGCAGCACCAGCACCGAGGGGTGTGGTGGGGTTGGCCCCGCTGCCCCCCTAGCGCTGGCTGGGGATGCTGGAGGGGCCAGAGCAGCCGCCCCCTGGGATTGCTGCCGGGACACGCCACGGTGCCTTTAAGGCACCTCCCAGCGGGGTCTGGCAGCGCAGGGTGCCGGCACAGCCGCTGACCCCCGGCCAGCTGCACCAGGAAATTCCTGACATCCCGGGAAGTGCTGAGCCAGGCAGAATCGGAGCGCCTTGGCCCCGAGAGCAGGGAATGGGGCCAGGAACGGGCGGAGGGGGGCCAGGACTCCTGCAAACCTCGAAAGTCCCATCACGTGGGGAATGAATCACGGCCGTCCTCCTGGGACCTTTCCCGAGCCTCGGCAGGATGCGGGAGATGACTCGAGCCAGAACAAAACCCTTCCCAGCATCCAAGCCTGGGAGATGGACAGGGAACAGCTCCGGCCGTGCCAGCCCCGTCCCTGCTCCCAGCCTGGGATGGGCAAGGAGCATCCCTGGGGCGGGGAGGGTGCCCATGCCCGAGGGGCACTCCTGGGTGATGCAGATCCAAAGGACCCCATCCCGTGGGAGCACCCCCGGGTGGCACAGGGCTGGAGGGTCTCTCCCACTCCCCCGTAGCCAGGCAGAGCTCTGGGACAGCCGCTCATGGATGTGGAGGGAGCAGGGCCAGGGATGGGGCCGGGACCGGCTCAGCCGCCCGGGCCGGCTCCTTCGCTCCCTCTCGGCACCAGAAGATCCTAATAAAAGAAGGAAAAGTCAAGTCAAGAAAGTTCTTTTAGGGCGGAAAAGGAGCTCCTGCGAGCCCGCCGGCAGCTCGGGGGACCCCGCTCAGGGTGTGGGGGGAGAGGCAGGACCCAG
>VXAU01005988.1:0-43079 GCA_013399695.1 Formicarius rufipectus
TTTGTTTTGTTTTGTTTTCTCCTCTAACATTCTATATTTCTGAATATTTATGGATCCTATCAAAGGCATTTCCATACATCTCTTAGGCTGATAGATGATTATCTACTAGAAAACTCATAATTCTCCCAGTGCCAGTAGCTCAAGCTTACATAAACTGAAGGAATCAGTAAAAGAAATGGGAAAATAATAGCTTTCAAAGACCATTTTATTTTCATATTACTCAAACTGCCTACTTTTTCCTGCCATGTCTTAAATAGACAGAGAAGTACTTTAGCTTGAGCAGAACTTACTTAGTGAATTATGCAGAATAGTTTCTGTAGGTATTTCACTCAGTGAAGAAACAATAGTTTGGTAACTTGACTTTAGGAACTACATAAAAATATATTTTACATATATATATTCAGAGAAGTCTATGGGAAAATTACATCCAGAAAAACTCAAATAATCTGTTGCAACATAGCTTTAAAATAAACCCACAGAAAGCATTATATTTGCCCATGAGATACTCTGAGAAAATATCCTTTAAAAGGAGAAGATTTAAAAAAAAAAATTGAAAAATATATATCAAAATTGAACAGAATTTTAGAAGGGTAACTCATGCAGTAGTCAGTTTCTCAGTGTTTAATAAAATTATCTGAAGTATTAGTAAAATGCTAATGTAATATATGTTTCACCATAAAAAAGCCTGTACAATAGTGCATATATGAGTATGAAATATTGAGTTAGATATGGAAGGTGAAGAACATTTTAACCCTCTTGTTTGTTCTTCTCCTCATTGTTTCAGTAGATATACAACTCCTTTGATGAGGTAGAAGAGAATGTCTTGAAAAATGATGGGAATATTCATCACCTTCTTTCAAGTAAAAGAAATGGTATTTGGTATGGGTAATGAATTTATGATTAATCAAATTTCAACTGTACAGTTTAGCACACTAAATTCAACAAAAGATCAGAGGTTTGACAATCATGGAGATGAATATGGAAATCTAAAAAAGATAAAAGAAAATATTGAATTGGTTCTCACGTATGCACTTCATCTTGGTGCCCTAGTTTTGTTTTCTATTGTGTTCCTTGAGTTTGATATTAAAAATATACTTTCTAGCAGGGTGAGTGGAAAAAGGCTTAAAGGGAGAGATTTTAAATTCAGAAATCAGACTTTTGGTCAATTTTTTCCTTGGGTAAAAAAACAATTGAATTTATTAGGACTGCATTACGGCAGAAGTTATCTAAATATCTAAGGGAAAGCAAAAAAAAAAAATTCTCATGGGAGAGAGGGCAATGCAACAGATAAATCAACAGCTAGAATAAGGTCCTTTTTCTTACGGTTATAGTCAAAGCAACACTGAAGGGAAATGAGGGGTTCTCTCTGCCACCCCAGACCAGGAACTGTTGATATTCTTAGTGAGTTGCAGCTAATAGGTCTATCCTTTGTCCCTTAATTGCCCTCAAACAGATCATCTCACAGCATATTATAACATAAGGAATGCACAAGAAATGGTTTCAGCAAGGAGTAAGTAAGGAAAGATGAGATCTGTGATCCATTATTAGACACTGACAGATTAAAGACGGAATGGAAAATATATTTTAAAGTATCTGAAATTTCTATATCAGATTTTTTTTTCTTTAATAGGAAAAAATGGTGGGAAGAGCAAAAGTAAATGCTAATGATACCAATTTACTTTCAGAATAAAAACAGGAAGTAAGTTCAGTCATGGCATTCAAGTAGAAATCAGAGATACTGAGAATAAAGAAGCAGAAGTGTAGAGTGTCTTTGGCAGACTTCTTAGCACAAAACTTATATCAGAGCAAAAAAGAAAAATTAATAAATGTTCCACAGTATGTAAAGAATTCATAAATTCAAGCAAGTTTGCATGGCCACTTAATGCATATATACAAATAATGAGGAAATATAGAGACCTCTTGGATTAAGAATGAGTTTGCAAATTAAATATGCTTTCAGAATTTTTACAGAAAGCTTCATATTTAATTTTTTCTCTTTTACTTAGACTGTGTAGTTTTGCTGTCAGACAAATCAGACTGCGGCCTGAATGTGGTCCTGACAAAGATGAAACACTCTCTAGAGTTGTGTTAAATCAAAAGTGAGATATTTAACTGTGAGGGGGAAAAAAATAAAGAAAAAGGTATTTTATGGGTTCGTATGTCTTTTCTGGACACCTATATTTAACACATGAGCTCAAACAAGCAATTGTCTGTAGACATGTACCTTTCATAAAATGGAAGAAGGCAATTGCAGCTTGACACTCAGCTTCTTCCCAAATCTTGTTTCACTAATCTCACTTGACCAGCTTTCCAACTGACCTGCTGGAAATAAAACATGTCAGGTCCCCTATAATGCTTTGAAAATTTATTGATCATGCTAAACATAATAAAAATTTTATTTCTTGTTATAAATTAGTCAATTCAATTTTTCTTTCCTATAAATATAAGATTGATAAGTACTGTTATAGAAACTTTAATAACTTGTTTTGAATCCCACTCAAAGATACATCAAGTAGTTCAGAAACTTAATCTATGCAGAGTAAGAGCAAGCAGCTTTTCAAAACAAATTAAACTCATGGTGCAAAATAATTTTGGGGAGAAAATGTTTTGATTCATTTAAGTTAATTTGGATTCTTTTTGGAAAATCTTTTCTTGCACTTAAGCATTTAATGAGCTCATTTCAACATACTTTTATTTTATTTTTAATGGATCTGTAAAAATCTCTAGTCCTGCCTTCACTGTGCAGTGAAATAAGGTATTTCTTTTTGAATGCAGGGTGTACTACATTGCTACAGTGGCAGTCTTTTTTAAAAAACACTTCATGTCATCCCTTTTTCCTTCCTAATGAAGCTTAATTTACTTCATTGTAAATATACAATAAATTCATCTATCATGAATACTGTAATTCTTTTAGATTTATAAAAAATATTCCTGAACTATCAGAAGCATTCTTTTAAACAAACTACAGCAATGGAAATACTTATGTGTGTAGATCCCTACCAAGAGTGAGGAATAAAATTTGAGGTGAATCACCACTATCACTATGCTTGATGTATTGATAATAATTCTATGTATCCAGTTTGGATTCCTTTTTATTCAGTTCTCATTCAATTTAATCTAATTTCTCACTGACAAGTAACTATCAGCAGAACAGGAAAAGAAAAAAAAAATACAAAACAAAACCAAAATAAACCAAACCAAAGCAAAAAAAAACCCCACAAAGGTAAAAAATTATCCAGAAACACTGGGAATACTCTAAGTATATTCTGATGGATAAAAAGAGTTATGAGATTCCACTTACTGTTGATTCACGTATATTAAAAAGTCAGCTATTCTGAGGAAGAAAACACCATCATCTCTGAATGTAGACACACTGGAAATGAAGTAACTTTAACTCCTTCAAGAGAGAAGTTGTAATTTCACAGGTTTGTAATAGGATTACACACAGGTATACTTCAGCCACAATAGGGATGTTGTGTAAAGTGTCTGTTCAATCAACTGTCATTAGTACAAGCAGTACAAGGATACTCCATAAGGAATAGGCATGTCTGGACTTCGGAAGCAGGAACATTTGAGCTGCCTCTTCCTACCCTAAGGACTCCAGAAGAGTTAATGAGGGTGAGGGACAGTTTTAGCTAGGATGTGAAGACAATGACTTTGTCTACTGGTTGTCTGCAGGCAAAGCATCGCAAAATCAGAACACAAACATATGGGTTTGTACCCAGGCTACATTGCAGAGTCTTTCATAAGAGCTTCCATCCAAGGAAACCGTCATTGAATACTGTCAATCTGTTCGTAGAGTGACCGTGCTGAATTCCAGTTCAAGACTGGCAAAATAGTGTGTCAGATTCAGCTTTCTGCCCTGTGTTCACAAAACTGAATTCTTTTGGAACCTGGTAATTACCTACAGAATTACCTTGCTATCAGGCCTTAATGCTTTCCTAATTCAAGTATTTTATTCACTATATGTTGAAATCTGAAAATCTGAAGATTAATGTCATGGAGTTTTTTGTTTATTTGTTTGTTGTAGTTGTTGCTGTTGGTTTTGGGTTTTGTTTGGTTTGTGGGTTTGTTGTGGTTTTTTTGTTTGTTTGTTTGTTTGTTTTTCTTTTTTCCTGTGGAAAATTTCAATGATAAAACAGTCTTTCACACAGTTTAAAAAATCCAGACAACAAAAAAATAAACTTCTGAATTCTTTGAGATTTTTTATGTCTTTCTTAGTTTTGTTTTTTGACCAACTTCATTTTTTCTCTTTCTGATAGTGATTTAAAAGTATGCAAGTTTTAATATTTGCTATTGTCACCGTTGAGGAAGTACCTCAAAGTAATGTTCCTATTATCTGAATATGCTCTGCTACATTTCAGAGTAGAGCACTATCTACAGCTTAATGACTATAATTTCTGAAGGCTTTCTCACTTTTCATATGGTAAAGGAAAAAAACAGTTCTTAATTCTCCACGATCTTTTGCTTTATTCTCCCATTGGAGCAGATGAGACAGAAAAGGGATTTTTACATATTAAAATATTTAAAGAAGTATAACTGATCACACAAGATGCAAATTTCTGTACAACTGAGACAAAAGAAATCAATTTTTTAGACTCAGTCTGAAAGCATACTATCCAATCATGAGAAAAATGACCATATTAGTACTTCAGAAAAATACTAAGCTTGGTAAGAATTCTCAATAACTCAGGAAGAGTGGAGAAAGATGAAATAAGGACAGAATTAATCTTTTAAAGAATATAGAATAATGTAGCTTAACTTTTAATATTCAAGTACACTCTAAAACCCACAGTAAAATTTTAAGGCTTAACATTCAAGAAGGCATCACTGATCCTCCTGTAATATGGAAATACCTTCATACTTGTGATTCTTCTGTATTATAATGCACTCTATTCAGCTGACAGTGATGTCAAAACATTTTCAATAGACATTACCAATTCAAAAGTTCCCTACCTGGATGCTCTCAAAATCCCTTGGGATTTTGTTGACTTTCCTCAACTTTAGCAATGATACTAGAAACAGATGTTAATTCTTCCAGTGAGTTTCACAGGTTGCTGGACAGCCTCAGGGCCCTACCATCTGACATTCGTATTTTGGACAGAATGTATTTTTGTATCCCACCCATAAGACACACACTTTTTTCGTCAGGAAAATAAATGGTAAGATTTGCTTTAGGAAACATTACCTGAATAGATTCAGCTTTACAGACTAAGTAATTAGATGGTTTCAAGGAGCTGACTCTTTTTCATTTGTTCACTGTTACTACACTGGATTATGTTCATAATTTCTTAAGAATGAAGCTTTGTGCCTTCACACCAAGATTAGCAAATGCCAATAAACAGGGGATAAAGCTGAAGCACACAGTTCCAAATAATTTGGCATTTTGATAATTAACTGGATGTGAAACTGTTAATTATGCAGTGTAAGTTTCCATGGAAAAAGAGCAGCAAATGACAAATTCTGCTTGAGGTCAGAAATAAATAAATAGCTTAGGCAATGCCATGTATAGCTCAAGAGAAGCTATCCTTCACTACACACTGAATAAAAGAGAAAGATGGAAACACAAATATTGTTTTAATATTTTGTTTTCCCCTGTCAAAAGAGAGTACCGTAAGAATTCTTCTTTTAATACATAACAAGGTTGGTAAAGGAATGAACCAAAATATAACATTTTATATACAATTTAAAGAAAAATAGTTAAACAATCTTTTCTCCAAAATCACTAAAGGTAACCAATTTTGATTTGTTCAGATTATAGAAAAAAAAATAAAAGAAGACCTTATTCTGAAAATAATTGCACCTAATTAAATTTACCAAACTAGTACATAAATAAGCAAGCCAAGATCATCCACAAAACTATGCATAAAACAAAATACATGATTCAGAAATTTTACAGTTGATCAAGTAAACTCTTCTCCCCTTCAGGCAGATAGTCAGGTAAGTATTGCAAATACTGCAACTTTTAATGAAAATATCTGAAAATCTGCTTCAAATCCTTTTCAGAGACATTTTATCTATTCACTTTAAACAAGGGGAAACCTTAGAACAATTGCCTTAATACTCCTAAATCAGGCAATCACCTTGAAATTTATGGGTCTAAAAAAGATAAAGCCTCAGTTCATAGGGACACAGAGTGGCTGAATTATAAAGTCTCATTCTCTAAAACTTCTGACCCATTTGGCACTTATTTACAAAATATGTCTCCTTGCTTCTTTCAGCTTTTCTTTTTCCTTCTGTCTTTTCACTTAGATTTACATCTGTAACATAATCTTAATTTCTAAGAGAAACCAGAATATTATTGAAATTTTTTAACAACATTCAAAGTGCATATTTTGTGGTGGGTATTTAGTGGTGACCCAGCCAGTTCCTTCTCTTCAAAATGGAAGGGTCTAATTCTACACTAAAATAGCATCATTCACAATCAGCTGTGAAACTGGTTCTCTATTTGGCTCAGTTATGCATTTTGTTCTTTTCCTTTAGTATTTATGGTATGTTTTAAAATACTTAGATAATCATACAAATGATTATCTAAAATAAACTGAGCAGAATCTTCTCAACTGAACTCTTCAGTGTCACATAGAATCAATATTTTGTCACTATATCTAAGAAAAATGACAAGGTTTTCACATTAATGTTGCAATGCACAGTGTTTCTATACATGCTCCTATGAAAAAAGAATCAGTGAATTTACAGAAATCTTGAAAAGTTATCACAACAGGGATAAAAGCAAAACTGATACTACTCTAGAAAAGGGAGGGTTACTAAAATGAACACATAACAGGCAAAGAAAAAGAAGAGTAATACAAGCAGTGGCACTATAAAGGCATTCAATCAATTTAGCTACTCTAACATCCTTTGATGTCCACTTCATGAAATGTTATTGTCAACATACATCTCCTTTTATCTCAATGAGACTCAATCACTCAATCAAACCAAGGGTTGTAATACTTGAATGTTCTGCCAAGAACACTTTGGGGCTCTTGTTGTTGATGCTTCTTAGGGGATTTTGGTGGGTTTGTTTGTTTGTTTGAAGTAGCACTATAAAAATATGATAATCCATGTTCTATTACAATTAAAACACAAAGATACTGTGATACTAATACTAAATGCTTTGGATAACAGATTATGAGAGTCCTGTCAACAAAAGGTGAAATAAATGTTAAAAATACCAAAACATAGCAAAGCAGGGGATAAGCTTGTATACAACTTCAGTGTCACTGAAAATTGAATGTGTTGCTATACACAGTCTGTTGCTTAGAGAAAATCCCAAGAATTTTGCTTTCACAAGCACATAGACAATTTCATTTATGGGATCTTTGGGTTCATACCACTTTAATGGAAGCTAAAACCAGACCAAGAAGCACACATTTCTAAGTACTAAGTTATTTTTCATGGACATGGGCCTGTTGTCTGCTCAGAGAGGGGCCCTTGACAACATCTGAAGTACCCTACGATGTGCAACCCTTCTTTTTGTAGCTGGCAAGTAAGACACACACTCTAAGGGAGACCCAGTCTGAGCTGGTGACTGATGACAAGCTATGGTTCCCTCAGTGTGAGAAACAACACCAGATGTCTTTGTGTTGGCTGGCAGTCAAGCCTGATGCTGACAGCAAAACATCTCCTTATAAAAGTTTTCATCTGTTTCCTCAAAGATACATTTCCAGTCCAATCTGCAGTCCATGCTATCACTTTCTGGCATGATATATGGGTGCACAGATTTCTTTTTCATAAAGATAAATGTCATTGGCCACCCTATCCCTCCCTCACAATTATGAACATGCCTAATATATGTATGCAACATGGAATGGACCGCTATTTCTTCTTGTAATTTTGGAGTAAATAGTTGATTTTTAATAAACTACTGAAAGTGTCATGAAGGCTTGTTCTTTGGTTCGGGTCTTAACTTCAAGTTCTAATTTAAAATATAGATGCTAATTATATAGCATAACAGCTCTTCCTGTTCAAAACAAGATGTCTTCTTTACCAGAGGCTACAGAAAGAAGATGAAAGAATAACTTTTCTTCCTATGGGAATTTTAAGGTTGACATATAGCTCCAGAGTTCAACTAAAGACAAATCTTTGTCTCACTCAAATGTCATTCATTATTTTGTTAGCCTGAAGGAGAAGAGCATCCTTTCTTGCCCTGGAAGTTTGAAAAGCATACATAAGCAAACCCATTTGGTGTCAGAATTCATGGGATGAAGGATGAATTAAATTCTTGAAAATAAACAGATGATAATGCTAAATGATCAGTGGGGGGGAAAAAAAATGAAAGACTGCAATACAGATATGGAAAACTTTTCACCCTAAAAGAATAGTTTTACTGTTTATTACTCTTCCTTTTTAATCTAACACCATCAAATCCTTCACCTCTTATCTGTCTTTGGGAATTATCTCTGACTTTTACAGATTTTGTCATTGGACTTTGGGGAAAAATTACTTGCAAGATTAACAGGACTGGAAAAATGAACATCTGTCGGTAAAAAGAACAGCTGCTTGGCTGAGTTGCATGATGAGTAATCTGTTAGTAAACACTTTCTTCAAAAGTCAGTTTCATTGCAATTAATAGACTCAATTTAACATTTTTTTTACTGACTCAAGAACTTAAACTAGAATTAAAAAAAAAAAAAAATCAAAAAATCAAAAGCAAACAAACACCACAATGCAATCCACCAAACAAAAACCCCAGGAATATCGTTTTCAGTGTCTGAGTCTTTGTGAAATGTGCTCAATCTTTCTGTCCTAAGTTTGTCATTATGTGTCTTCTATGAATTTATGGAATCCCCAGACTGAATTGTAATTTATTAATTCCCTCCAACTTTTAAAATCCTTGCTTTCCATATGGTGTGTAGTCCTGAAATTAACTGAGTCATGTATATGGTAATTTATATTGCAGTAGCAATTGGATTTTTCAATATTCAGGTGGAGCTCAAATAAGCACAAGGGAACTGTATCATTTATAACAGCATGAACAGAATACAGATCATGCCTTCATACATTAGCAGTTCTTCGCCCTCCCACCAAACAAATACATCATTCCACTTCTAGAGAATGTAAGAGAGTATGTCGTACAGATGGCTTTTGACTGCTAGACACTGACAGTGTGTCCATCCTCTGTATTGACATAAACTGATTTAGTACAAGACACCATAAGCTACTGTAGTGTCTAGCAGTGTCAAGTGGGAACAGATTCAGCCCCAGCCAGGTTAGGTCCATGGTCAGTCTGGGGACTTCATACGGTGATGGGTTGCTCAAATCACTTTTATTTTTTGGATCTATGGGATCTCTTGAATAACTTTTACTGCTCCCAAGCAATACCTCCTGGCTTCATGTCTCATCACATACTAACCAGTATCAACTGGCATGAATCAGGAATTTTGCCAATGAGAATATTTTGTCAAAACCAATTTATTCATTGGAACTTTTTTTTTCTTTTTTCAGAAATACTACAATGTCAGAGAAGTTTCAATTACTATGCAATGGTTCTGCATATAATGTCTCATAATAAGAATTAACCTCTCCAAAATAAGTAATTAAGCAGTTTATGCTCCTGGTTAATGAAGTTGTTGGTTTGAGGAAAAAAGATACAATAAAGTATTTGATCAGGGACTTATATGCCTGATGGTCCTATTATTAGATTCTTTACAGTTTTATATATTGGTTGATTTCTTTTATTTCAATCAAGTGGATAATATCTTTCTTTCTTTTCTGTTTAATCTTGAAATGTCGTGGATTTAGAAAATCCTTTTCCATTCAGTTACAGTTGGAAAATTCTGGAGCTTATTTATAGAAGGATAACTTTTTTTCTGCTTGCCTAGCCATAGTCTGGGAAAAGATTTTTACATTAGTGTGTATTTATATAAGACCATACATCTTTAACTTCAAAGCCTTTTTTTTTAAATTTCCTTTATTTACAAATTACAATTTAATGCATTATTAATTTTTATAAAAATAAGATTAAATGTTAAAATCATTTAACAAAGATACACACATCTAGATGTTATCTCTGCTTTTCAAATTGCAGCATATGTTTGCTAATTCTTTGAAGATAAACTGAATTTTTAAAAAATTATTTGTTGCACCTAAAATTGGGAAAAAAAGTCCTGCTTTAAATTGCTCACTTTGCTCTGTCCAAGCAACTTGTTCTGACCAGGTACTTAGGTGAAAAGTACAGCACTTCTCTCAGGAAAAGCCCAAGATCTTACAACCTAAGTAATGACTCTATGTCTTAAAGCCCAGTGATAAAGAAAAAGAAATCTGGCTCCAAAGGACTCATTTATGCACATGATTTTTCAGTATGTCTAATCACTAAAGATAGTTCTTTCACTGATATAATCATGGTTTTGGTCAGTTGTCTCAAATAGCAATGATTTCTCTGCACACTGATGCAGAACTGACAAGAAAAATAAATTCAACACCTATCCAGATACAACTCTTCAGATTTCCTATTATATTGTATGAAAGTCTTACAAGTAATGTAAATAAATAAATTACAAGAGTAATGGAGACAGATGCAAAAATATCTGCTATTTAAACCTGTCAGATGAGGACATATTGAGAGAATTGAGAGGAAATTAATTGTACTTTCTTACGTTATATTTTTTTTTCTCTATAAATGGGCAATATAGTCAAAGTTAGCCTCTCATGTAGTTGGATCAGTTTGGTTGTCCTAAAACAGACAAAAAACAAACAAAAGTCAAGCAGTGAAAGTGAATTCATTATGATGGCTGCTTTTAACTTCCTATGAGACTAATCTTGATGCATATTTAAAAGAAATTCCATTTTCTCATATAGCTGGGCAAGTGGCCCATTGTTGGATGGTCAAGATTTATCTGAAATATGGCAATTTTTAGTCCAAGTCATTCTTCTGACGAACTTGTCCATTTTTCTTCTAATTTCTTCTCATCAGTAATAGTAATATATCTGTAATCATTGACATGTTTATAATTATATTAATAACATGCTTTTTCCGATCATATTTGACATTTCAGTTTCCCTTGCCCTGAAACTACAGTAACTGTAAGCTGGACATTCTAAAGTAGGAAGTCTAATACAGTTGTTTTCAATGAAAGTCCAGCATATTGACCCCTAGGTTTAGAGCTTTTAAGTGAGTGCTTAACATTGCAATATCCATTTATCATACTTAAGAGCTGACAGCTGTGGAATGTGTTTCAAAGGTTGCAGCTGTAAATATCTGCTCAAAGACCTCCAGAAAACATTCTCAAAAGGTTTAAGAAAACAGATTTTGATCTCAGCTTTGAAGTAGGTAGGATCATGTAAAATTATGACGAAAATACATTATTGCAATTCAACACAAATGAGAAATGCAGGAGAAAAATAACTGAAGACCTTTGACATGAGATTTTTAAATGCAACATTAAAACATATTGGACATACACCAAATCTGTCCAGCAGAGCTTATTGGATCCATTTGTGAGTTTAGAGTTTTATAACAGACATAAAATATAAGTACCATTACACAGTACTTTATGTTTGCAACTCTTAAGCACAAGCTCTGCAGCACCTCCATGAATTACGTGAAGTGTATCAATGGAAAAAAGCATACTGACAGCAATAAATGAGAATAAAAGGAAGTATAAATAGCATAGGGGTAAACTGTTTTGCAAAGAAATTTCCTGTTCTGAAAACTAGCTTATTGCATATAGCTAAATAAATTGTATGCCTTTCTATAATTGTTTGAGGTTGCATTTTCAATCACATCAGCCCTATATGCTCACACACAAAAAAGTTAACACCATAATTCACTTCTACAAAGTGCTTACCAAAATGAAGAGAAAATCTATTCATCTCTCCTAAAAAAGTTAATAGTGAGAACAAAGACAAAAAATTTCAAAGTGACATGATTATAACTGTTACATTAGAACTTTATTTAAAAATCTTAGATTAGCAAAATTAGACAACTGAAATAAAATCCATCTAACAACCTGACCTGCAGCTATTCCTCCCTTTTCACCGTCCTTATCTTTAGGTTTCACAAATTATATTTTCCCAGAGCAAATAATTGTCCACACAAATGTCTAGATTTATATATCTATTAAAGCTTTGATAAATTATAAGACGCTTTTTTTAAACTCACTGTATAGTGAAGCCAATTGTGGCACAATGAACGTACTACTGTGACTGCATTAACTGAGAAATTAAAGTGACAGGTTTTAGTTTATACTTCTGTCATATATTTTTGAATTAAAATGCTTAAAAATCATTCAGAATAAATAAAGCCAGTGAAATCTCATGAGGAAAAAAAAATACATCCAGTCTGCCAGGTATTAACAGGAAGAAGTAGGATGATATTAACAGAGTAGGGAGGGAATGGGAAACAATTCAACATCAGCATGGAAATGGTATTAAGAATAGGTAAGAGTCCTCAAAATTTTCTTTTGAATAATGTTTTACTTTGTGTCCTTTCAAGGCTTTTTTATTTTCCTGCTATCTNTTTTCTGTATTAAACATTTCTATTATATCCTATGTTTCATTGTTTACATCTCTCTCCTTCATTCCCAATACTCCCAAACCAATACGTTCTGATGTTTGCAGGACAACAAACTGTTGATGTTCACTGCCAGAGTTCTTTTCTTTAATATCTTTTCACCATATTTAAACATAAATAATTTTTTTCAAAGATAATTGTTGCTCCAAATAGATTGGTTTTTTTGTTTTTGTTTTTGTTTTTTTGTTGTTGTTGGGTTGGGTTTTTTTCCCAAGATAATTGTTTTCAGGATTAATTTTAATAACTTTCAGAGTATATGTGATAATAATGTTCCCACACCCAAAAAACAAAACAAAACAAAAAAAACCCCTAATAAATAAAAAGGAAATAAGCAACAAACATAAAAAACAGGAGACAAAAGAAAATTCTGCTCTTCAATGCCAATATATAGAAAGTCAAAGCCATCACTGAAAACAAGACTCTCCTATTACAAAACTTGCCAACTAGAATTGAAAAGAGGATTCCCCACTCCCACCCTATTTCCTCTGAAAGTCCAAAATATAGGGGCTTTTTTATTTTCCTGCTATCTAAAGTTTCAAGGTTATTTTGTTCCTGTTGACAAGGGAGAGTTTGGAAGGTCTGAGACTTAAATATTACATAATGAAGACATGAAAGTAATAATTTTCTGCTTTAAATGGTGATTTACCAACAGAGGAGATAAAAGGCATGAACACAATCAACATAAGTAATAAAACTTTCTGTATCACTTGCCAGTGGGGTTGTGTGAGTAATTTCAATATCCTTATTGGATTTGCAGTGTTGGCTGCCTCCTGTGCAGCTGCCTTAAATGGGGAATAGAATCCCTTTTGGAATGTTTCCACTGCACTAAAAGAGACATCATTCTGGTCTAAATGTGCACATTTACTATTATAAAATAAGACTACACTATTATGGCTAGATAAATTCACTTAACCATATGTGCTTGTAATTTTATTCTACTTAAGTACTACATGTTTCCCAAACCTTAGGAAGCAGGATAACCTCATGAAAGACTCCGAGTTATTCAGTTTCTAGAAAAGTATTCTGTTTTTATAGATTTACCTTTTAAACTTAATTAAAAGAAAAAGAAGTTCTGTAAAAAGTTGTATTATCTAAAGATGTGTTTACAGACAGAATATTGCTTATAACTTGTTTAGTTTTACCAAGCTCTCAGATAACCTTTCAAGCACTGGAAGAGGCTGCCCAGGGAAGTGGTTGAGTCACCAGCCCTGGAGGGATTTAAAAGATATGTAGATGTGGCACTTCAGGACATGGTTTACTTACTGGTGAATTTGGCAGTATTGGGTTAACGGTTGGTCTGGGTGATCTGAAAGGTCTTTTCAAACCTTAATGAGTCTATGATCCCATGAAATTCTGCACACCTTCAATATTACTGCTTCCTGGAAATAAATACAAATGTCAACCATATCCTTAGATAATAATGTCAAAATCGGTTTACTGAAGTTGCAATGAAGAGTGCAGGTTCTCCCTCTACCCTCTTGAGACATAGCCAAGCTTATGAATTCATATGATTGTGTGTGAAAATTTGGGATTAGTATTTTTACTATGCTAGGCAACACAACATGCTTATGTTTCAAAATTTTTTTTGTTTAATGGTAACACAAACCAAAGAGAATGAAGATATTGAACAAAATCATGTGACTAAAGTTTAAATAACAGATCGAAAAGATCTTAGATCTGGGATTTTCAGGAAGAGTTTGAACGTTGTACAGGAAAGTGTCACATTTTTGTGGGGGATACTTATGGTTCCATTTTTGTTTAGAAAATAAAGAGAGAGTGGATGTAATGTAACCACATTTGAAAGCAATTTGAGATGTGTAGTATTGCCTATATACATCTCTGGTGAATTGGGGCATGATGAAGTTAAATTAGTTACCGAAGATTGTATGGTAAGACAACAATTGACATGGGAAACAATGGCTACCTTTTTGACCCTAGCCTACATTCTAATGCTGTTGGTAATTCCATTTCAAAATCTACCCACTAGGAAGCAAAGAAATTACTACAACATCTAATGCTGAAAGAGAGCACTATGGCTTTTAGTGAATAAAATATGTTTTGTTCAGAAACTTCTTTTGTATCTGTGAGTGCTGACAAAGAAAATATTTTATAGTAAAAAAATTCAATACACAAAGACATCAGAGAAGGAAAAATAGTTTGGCTGTATCAGGTGGCTGCATGATTGAATGGATGTCAAGATTAACTAATGTATTTCCTTCTGCTACTTAATTTTTTTTCCCTTTAAATATAGACATACTTTACTTCATGAAGTCCTAGTTGGCACTGAAGCCACCTGGGAGCTCAGGAGCTCTGGACGGCTCTCAGACAAGCTCTCTCGTCTCACTATAACTGCAGCGCTGTGCTGGGATACCAGTACCCAGAAAATCTAAAGTTGTAGCTGACTGGGAACTCCATCTGGAGTGTTCATGATTCCCTTTCTTACCATACCACATTCCTTACTCTGTCACCAGCCATGACAGGAATGTCCCAAATATTGTAACTTGTCACAAGTCAGAGGTAAAACACAATCGCTTCTAGTGTGTCTAATTAAGTTAATTTGGCATGCCCTCTACCGCAGACTTTTACTGGGACAGAAAACATGAATTAGGAATTTCCACACCTCTTTTACTTTGCTGCCCTTTTTCTAAACAGAAGGACAATGATTAATTCTTTTATAGGGCTTACATAAAAGAAACAAGAGAAAAAAAATTGTGCTGCATGCCATGTAGCACAAAACTTGCTGTAGGTCTCTACAACCCATGTATTCAAAATGGCCTAGACACTCCTGTGGGCCCTTTCTAACTCAGTAGAAGTCAGACACTGATAAATAATGCTTACTAAGGTCATATTTCTCACCTAATAAAGCATGGCAATAATCAACGACTCTTCTAGATCTTTATGAAAAGAGCAAATACCACAATGAGTGACATTTTAATTTTTATTTATTTGTTTATTTATTTGATTATGGAAAGAATCTGGAGATAGAAACCAAGCAAAACATGGCTTCATGTTTTGCAATCTGATCTTTATTTCTATTGCTGAAATTGTTATCTTTGCATATCACCTTTCAAAGTCTAAAAGAAAGTTCCCATTTCTGGAAGAGTGTTGCAGGTAGAAAGCATTTTCATGAGATTGCTGCAGCTCATTGTAGCCATCATCAGAGAGGACTTAATAGGCATAGAGGATTTTTATATATAGCCACCTCTATACGCTATAACATTCTGTCCATTTCTCTGACCCCATCCTATTATTTTTATATCTTCTCCTTCTAATTTAGATTCACCCAGTCAATCAACTATGTACCTGTCTAGACTACTTTAACCACATACATTCAAAACTAATACTTGGAGGAGGCAGAATATCAGAAGGGAATGAGAAGGGAATGGTTTTTCTCCCTGTGTAATTGCACAGTGGGATTCTGGCCAAGTTGAACACAAATAATAGAGGAGATACCATTTTGCAGTGTCAGCCCACTAATAAATTGGAACAATGAAAGATTCTATTAAATCCACTTCTGAAAGTATGCAGTTTCAGAGGCCTTGTACAAGTACATCCTCTAAACACAATAACACAAGTTTGCAATCTCCATTGCCCTCCAAAGTTTCTTAGAAGAATAGCAATTAGTCTTCAGTTTTCTAGGACACACATTATATGGTCACTTATTGTGGGAATGGATTAAGAAGGTAACTGATAATACCTTGAAATGATGCAGAATGTAACTGATAAGACCTTGAACTGATGTTTTAATATTGCTTAAAATGTGTGTTCCCCTTCCCCCCCCCCGGAATCCATGTCCTCCCTTTCCCAGAATCCATTTGAACCACTTCCCCGAAACCATGTGCTTCCCAGAGATCCTTTGCGACCCCTCCTCATGGAACAGAGGGGCTTGACCCACCTTGCTACCTGAAACCTTTCCCTGCCTATATGTTAATCCCCTCATCCCTGTTGGCCCAAAGCCACACAATACCTTTTCCCCCATTGGAGAATCTGAACCCCCTCCAAGGGACTATAAAAAGTCCCTGTTTCCTGAATAAACTCTCTCTCTGCTCGGACCCTCTCCAAGCTGCTGTGGTGTCTTTGTCCTCTGCCTAGGGCTTGGGCACCACGCGGCCGGGGGGAGGGGAACCAGGGGAGAGCACCCCCTCCTCTCCTAGCTACATGGACTGGAAAGTCTAATCTAGGAGACTAATATCATACCACTACGACCATCCCACCACCCAACACTCCAACAAGGCTCAACACACATATATCCAAACCCGGATAACTTATTTATTTTAATTGAAACACAGACTAAGTGTCTTATCTACTGATTGTTCATGAATAAATTAATTATTAAACATAAGCATGTAGTTCATATAAAGTAAATGTTAGACTGAACCCATAAAGTAGACTCTCATCCTGCTCTTGATGAAGCTAAATGTCATTTTGTTGTGCTCAGTTACAGTATCATCCCCTGAAAATGTGCACACATGTACTGTTCGTAGACATACATATACACAAAGTGCAACACTGATGGGAAAAGCAGACATGACTGACTCCATCAATGGAAACCATATATTTCCAACAAGTGAACAGGCCAAGTACTAAGTTCAAATAGCATTTATATCCCTAGGATTAGATTACATTTAGAGGATAGGCAGCAAGATACTGTTTTGTCAGTTTAGTTTCCTAAAAGATGACAAAAGACTGGACCGCAAATGGATTGTTTCTATATAAGATACTGGTGGCTGATTTATTCCACCCTGCTGAAAAGAAACAGGCAATCCATTCCAGATTTGCCTGAGTCCCAGCCCTCTATTGACAACGCCAGGCAGAACCACATCCACCACTGTTAGCAATGGCTAGGACCTGCCTCATTCATGTTTGGCTATGACTAACATAGGTTCAACCCATGCATGGTATTCCTACTTTGCTTAAATTCATATCATAATAACTTTATACAGGTAGATACTAGAGTTGTTTACTTACCTTTAACTCTAAGACTGTGTAAAGCTGCACTCAACTGTGTTCCAATTTAAACATGATGTTTCCACTGTTATATGCTAACAGAAAAATAACCACACAACCCATGCTTCCTTTTGTGACAATATCCTACCATCAGTGAGAGACATCTTAAGGCTTAACTCTGAGACAAAGTCTTTCTGATAGAGAAGTCAAAAATCACACCAGGTTTATAAGTCTAAATATGGCAGAGTAAAGGTAGTGAAATATATGCAGATCATTATAGCCAGGAAGTACTTACTACTTCTGAGACTATTTACAGAATATCCATCTGTAATAGCTTATCTACTGTAACTGGTATCTTTTATCAAGTTTGTGTAGAATCAACATTCAGCAACATGATAACATATTTGCTATGTGTTACCATTACCCTTCTGTCTCAGTTCTGTTTGCAAAAACAGGTCTAAGTGTAATCAGAAGCATATGTGAACTGCTGTTAATTACATTTTTTGTAATATTCTAAAAAATTCTAAAAATTCTAAAAATATTCTAAGATGTGTTTCCAAATTTGGAAATAAATAAGAAACAGAAAGAAGTGTCTGAGAGCAAAGAGGAGGACACTGACTACTTTAAAATGTATTAATATTTGATATAGACCTTAAGAAGTGCTTCACTGCCATCATAATTATGGTTCCAGTTGCCTTATTTTTTTATTATTCAGTCATCAGTTTTTTATTGTCACCAGGTGACTAACTTCATTCTAAATAATGAACTCAGACTTACTCATCCTCATCAATTTCTATAGTCCAAACATATATTAACATTTTTCTGACACAGCCCCTCAAAAGCGTAATTGAATGAATAGGTTAGAATAAATCAATTCATACTTTTATTTATATGACATCATATTTACCTTGGGATAGATAATTAGACCAGAGGCCTCTGACTGCCATTGGTAACCAGGAAGTTAGTGATACGGCACATGAGCAGAGCACAGCTGTAATGGTCAATGAGTTACTATTGGTTAGCTGAGGTGCAATAGCAGGTTATCTATTTCCTTGAAGTGCATTTCAGTTGACCAGATTTTTAAATGCAATGTAGCAGAAGTGAACATTCAGTCATTGAGGCAATCAGAGCACTGTAACACAGTGGGATTCGCAAACCAGGGGAACTTCAGGGGGAGCCAAGATATCTAGCAGAAAACCCCTTCTTCTCATGACAGTGGCTGATGAGACATGGGCAGGGCCAGGAATAAGTCCAATTGTTCTTAGGGCACCCACCCCAGGAGTTGGATGTCAGGGATGTGGATCTGAATGAAGTCCTCATAATCCTAGGAGAAACGGTCCACAATCTGCTACACCACTTAGTCACACACAAGTCTATGAGGCCAGATGGAATCCACCCAAGCGAGAGTGATCTGGCAGAAATGCTTACCAAGCCACTTTCTGTAATCTACCAACAAACCTGGTTAACTGGGGGTTGACTGGACAATAGTAAACGTGAAGCCAATCTATATCCAGGGATCATCTCTAATGGCATCACATGGCATGTAAAGGACAACCAGGGGATCAGGTCCAACCAGCATGGGTTCATGAAAGGCAGGCCTTTCCTGGTCAACCTTATTGCCTTCTATTGACAGGGTGACCCACTTAGGGGATGAGGAAAGGGTTGTGGATGTTGTCTACCTGGACATTAGTAAAGACTTTGAGACCTTCCACAGCATTCTCCGGGAGGAACTGGCTGTGTATGGCTTGAATGGATTTACTGTTTGTTGGGTTAAAAAGCATCTGAATAACTGGACCCAGTGAGTGGTGGGGGGATTGAGCGCACTTTCAGTAAGTTTGCATATCACACCAAGTTGGGCAGGAGTATTGATCTGCTGGATGGCAGAAAGGCTCACAGAGGGATCCACATAGTCTGGATTGATGGGACAAGTCCAGTTGTATGAGGTTCGACAAGGTCAAGTGTCAGGTTCTGCAGCTGGTCATATCAGCCTCATACATCACTACAGGCTTGGGACAAAGTGACCGCAAAGCTACCCAGTGGAAAAGGACCTGAATATGGTGGTCAACAGCCTGCTGAACATGAGCCAGTAATGTGCCCAGGCAGTCAAGAGGGTCAGTGGCATCCTGGCTTGATGCTTCATGCACTTGTGTGAGGCCACACCTCGAATCCTCTCTTCAGTTTTGGATTCCTCACTACAAGAAGGACATAGAGGAGCTAGAGTATGTTCAGAGAAGGGCAACAAAGTTGATGAATGTTTTGGAGCACAAGGCTTATCAGGAGCAGCTAAAGGCCTGCATGGGCTGCAGGGGGACAAAATGCTTCATCATGGATCTCTCCATGGGCTTCAGGGAGACTCTGCTCTGGCACCTGAATCATCTTCTCCCCCTACTTCTCAGACCTGGGTGCCTGTATGTCTGTTTCTTATCTCATCTTTCTTGCTTCTCTGTCACCTCTGCTGCTATTTAACCCTTTCTTAAATATGCTTTTCAAGAGGAGCCCCACCTATGGCCAAGGAGATCAATTGTGCCCTGTGGTGTCTGGGTTGGACCTGGCTGGGAAGCAGTGTGATGCCACCCTCAGCAGAGGTCACCCTGCATCTCCCGCTGCCAGTGCCTTGCTATGCAAACCCAAAATACATGCTTAGATAGGATTTGTAATTTTCTCTCTTGTAAGTGCTTTGATCTCTGTGTATTAATCAGATCTTTCATAACTTTATAAACATTGAAGTTTTAAAATATATAGTCAAAAACCACAGTAAATATGTTTCTGTATAAAATGTATTCTAACTTTTTCCTGAAAAAGTGATGTATTCAGAAGGAAATACTTTCAAAGAAAACGTTTAGTTCCAAATTTTAAGAAGCGTTTGATCAAATACTAAGTATAGCCCAATAAAAATGCAAATAATGTGATATATTTGGTGAGAAAATGCAGTATATGAAGGGTGAAATAGGAGTAACTAAATGAGGTAGCTCAAGTGCTTTAACTGGTCTGATGAAGCACAAGGCAGCTTAGACCTGAAATAAAATCCCTTAAAGGTTCATAGAATTCATTAAATAGTAAGTATACTGTTCTATAAGTTCATATTACAGATATCTATATCCCATTTTAATGCAAAATACTGTTATCATAGTCACATAAGACTGAGGTAACCAAATTACATGTAGTTGCATCATCAAATTAGCAAACTACAAAATTTGGTTTATTCCCTGTACAAAGAAAATCAATGATTTTCAAAAGTTTCAAAAGTTTTGACCATGACAAATAGTTATTTCCCTGCATTAACACGCCTTGAGCAATAAAACCTGTGCAGTCATAGTCCTAAATATCAGAAAGGTAACCCCATATTCACAATGCAGGAGACATTTTTAATATGAGTTTTAGGAAGTTTTGAATTAGGAGAAATTAAAATTCTGACATTTGCAATGATTAGTTCTTCTCTTCAACTATTTCTAGCCAGCCTAACAAATAACAAACCCAACCTTAGAAAAGTACTACAATTTTGTTCTTTGGGGTTTTTTTTTGTTTTGTTTTGTTTTTCCTTGCCTTAGTTAAAAAATCATAGCATGTAGACAGAAAGGATTTTGTTGATATTCTTAGAAAAATGTATAATAAAGTCTCTCATCAAATATTTTTTAAAGAAAAGAGACTGCTTGGGGATAAGAAAAAGGATATTCACAAGGATTAAGAAATTGTGAAGAGAAAATATAGAGTAGAGAATGACCAGGTGCAGATAGCATGACTATGATCAGTGAAGACTCAGGGGGATTGTAGAGCCATCAGCTAGATGTAATATACTAAAAAAATATCAGAGAAAGGGAAAGAAATGATGATGTTCTCATTTGATACTAAATTTCTTAATGTATTAAAGACAAGGCACTAACTGTTAAGTGCTGCAGAAGACCATCACAATACTGAGTGACTAAAAGGTGAAATAAATTCAACATTAAGAGGCGTATATTTTTCCAAAAATGAAATAGATTATTCAAAATTATCAGAAATAATCAAGATAAGGGAACAGTACAGAAAGCATCATGCTTCTACTTAATAAATTAAAATGCTGTTACATTTTGAATTCTCCCAGAAGATTTGTCCTAGATCCATCCCATCTCAAAAAAGTGTGTTATAAAATTGGAAGAAGACAATTGCACTCATAGAAATGTTTTACATGAAGAATGATTAAACAGACTAGATTTTTCAGCTTGAAAATGAAATTACTGAACATAAAATGATAGATATCTATAAAATAAATGAGACATACAGAAATTGAACAGCAAATTACTACTCACTCTCTCCTCTAATGCAGAAAGTAAAGCTAGGAGGTGTCAGGCTCAAAATTAAAGAACTTTATGTCTTCAACAAGTGCTACAAAGTCGTGAAATTTCATTCTGCAAGTTCACAGGCTTATAGTACTGTTCAGACTGGAAGGGAGCTCAGGAGGTCTCTGGTCCAAACTCCTTCCTAAAGCAGAGTCAACTCTGAGGTCAGACTCACCAGATGAGGTAAAATTTTTCAGAGGGAAATGATATTCTGGATTATCACACCCACCAACAACATCCTTTCGTTCCTCCCTCTACCATTCCCAAACCATATATGGAAGCACAGAATTGGTGGTAGGTACAAGAGTCTTCTGGAGATGCATTGATGTGTGTTTGTTTTTCTATTTCCTAGTCATGTGTTTTGGAGAGAGACAAAGGATATGCTATATGGACCTTTTTCTGACCCCATATAGCTTCTTTCATGTTCTCATGGATAGACTCATGATAATTATGATTCAATAGAGGAATTGCTAAACAAAAATGAACATAGTATTTCCCAAATGAAAACCTAAAAATCTGTAATGAAATACTATGGGAAAGGGTTATATTATAAAGATTAAAGACTGTCTATGAGCACCAGGATGTCATTGCCAGTTTGGACACTAAGCTCATTAGTTGTGAATTAATTGTCACTGAGACAGCATGCTGAAATAATTGACTGTAACTGCAGATTCACTTTTTTTGCCATTTGAACTGTCTTTATTCATTCTGGCACACTGCTTAGATCTGGTTATCTTCAGTATAATGTGAGGGCTGTAAGAAACTGAAAAAGTCACTCTGTTGCCAGAGTTTAAATAAGCATTAGCTTTTATAGCTCTTTGCTCAGTGTGGCTATGAATGAAAAAATGACTAATGTCATTTTACAAATAGACATAGATTGCTATGAACCCAATCCTGTACCTACTGAGTTTCAATTTTAATTTCTTTGGAGCTCAACAGTTCTCAAAAAGGGATCAGTGGGTCAGCATACATGTGTGTAATGACTATGCCCATCTATGTCCTCAAACTCAGGATGTGAGTGAGTGAGGTAATGCTTCTCAGCTGGGGTTATCTCATTACAAGTCTTAGCCTGAAGGCAATCAGCAGTATGTGTGAGCAGCCCAAGGAATAAATGTATATTGTCAGGTATACTGAAATTTTAATGTTGGGCATTAACAGCAGCTAGTGTTCAAAATTCTGCAATTCTTACATTCAAACTCTACAAATGCAACATTCACAAATTTATGTTAATAATGCTACAGTGCAAAACCAAACACTCAAAAGTCAGAAGATACTACAATTTTTTTTTTCCTAATTCAATCACTTTGTACACATACAATGTGTAATAACGTTGTTCTTTCATACAACTTTCTGAGTATCCTTGTCTCATTCAGGGTGCCTTTCATACTCTGTTCTATTCCTACACAACATCTTTATTTTC
The DNA here is from genome assembly GCA_013399695.1 of Formicarius rufipectus. NCBI lineage: Eukaryota > Metazoa > Chordata > Aves > Passeriformes > Formicariidae > Formicarius > Formicarius rufipectus. The sequence goes on from VXAU01005988.1 coordinate 23,195, forward strand.
ATTATTCAGTGTGTGGTCATATACCTTATTTCGTGAATATTATTCAAACTCTGCCTTGAAGGCAGAACTAATTAGTTTGTAGGTTTCCACAGCATTTATCACTGATAGTACACAATAGCCCAAGCAAATCATGTGATTTTTACGGTAACTCTAGAAAACAAAATGTTATTTTCCTTTTCACAGGAAAGAAGAGAAGATCAGATGCACCAAGTGGTTTGGACTTCTTATTGTGACATATATTTTTATAGGGCATTTTATCTATTTAATAAGAAACTCTGATTATATTTGCTCCTTACTGCCCTTACTGCCTAGACTTTTGACACATCCAATCCTTAGACTCAGGAAATTAAGGATGTTTGGTGACCTATAATTTTGACCAACATGACCTTCTCATAACCATTGAATCTAATGGCATATAGAAAGGACAGTCTATTTCCACGTGGCACCATTTAAATTTCTGTGTACAAGACTTTCTATATCTCTTCCATTACTGCCTTTCCTCATTTTGTTTTCAACTTTCTGAACAAGAAAAGCAATAATCCTACAACCACAGTTTCATTGCATAGTATTTGTTTGTATCTAGATCATATCTATTCATTGCAGTGAATATGTATTTGTGATAATGAATTCAGAGTTGCTAACTATAGTACATGTACAAGAAACTGAACTGTTTTAGAAATCTCAAATCCAACATTTTCTGAGATAGAAAAGTCTTGTTATTATAGCTGGTGCAGAGTAGGGTGCAAAGATGGATTGGGAAACCACAGAATCATGGAAATGTTGAGTCCACAAAATACCTCTTGAGGTCATCCAGTCCAACTCCCTTGCTCAAGCAGGGTCAGCTAGAGTAGGATGCTCAGGACCATGTCCAGTGGGGTTTCAAATATCTCCACAAATATAAGTAAGGGAAATAAAGCAGTTCAACCTGATAATAACAGAAGAATGAAACCTAGTATTCTGGAAGAGGACCTCTTTAGGTTTTATATCATTTGCTCTTCCTCCTTGCCAAAAAACAGGTGTTGTCCTTGCTTTCTTTATACCACAGGACATCAGCTGACTGTTGTGTTTTATAGATGAGGACTGCACTGCAAAATGACTGTTCATTTCAGTCATTGCAGACTGATTCAGGCTTAGAACAACTTGGTTTGACTAGAGCTCTCATGGTACGTAGCAATCAGCTGCTCAGAAATAGTCTGATACTCTGTTTTTTGTGCCACCATTATGGTCTTCATTTTAAGAAATATCTGTAGATTTTCAGTCTATAAGACTGGAAATAACAACTCAGCTGAGATGCTTCCTGCAAGTTCCTTTTATTAACATGGCTCGAGGTGTCTGTTTTAGTGTCTCATAATCTGAGGGTACATACAAGTTTTTTGAGTGCAGAGCAAGAAGGAATAGCACTGGAAAGCTAGTCTTGTCTCAAGATCATTCTCACACAGAGTGTTCAAAGAGATGTGAGGGCAAAGATATCTGCTTTATGTCTAGGAAAGGACTAGTGAACTTACTTGAGAAGTGAGCCATAAGTATACATTTGTGCAACATGATCCAGAGGAAACCAGGGCGCAGATCAAAAAGAGATTAAAAAATGAGTGTTGGACACACTTTTTGCTTCCTTGACAAATGACTTCCAGTTTCCTCATAACTTTCAGCTCCACATTCCCCATTCTTCTGGCCGAGTCAGTAAGTAGTTCTTCCCATGTTTTGCAGGTCCAAATATGCTTCCTACCCTACTCTTTTTTTTTTTATTTTTTCCCCTCCAGTTAATTCCAGAAGTTCTTTCAAATTCCTTGCACTATGCGGGCACAACTTTATCAGACCCCATTTAATTTTCAAAATCTTCAATTGAAGGTTTTTTATTTTGTTGTTTGCAGCCCATTATATAGTCAGGAACAAACATGCTCATCTCCAAAACTCCTTAAATTTGGTTCTGATAGCTTTCTCTTTCAGCAATTCTTAGTATCAAATAGAGAAACAATATTTCTTCTGATAGCTGGATCTAGCTCAGGTCAGAAACCGGGCCCCATAACGTGTGGACTGCATCTTAAGGGAATATAAGAGACTAAGAAACTGCTCCTGAAGTATGCAGAGTGGAATTGTTCAAAAGGTGGAACCTGGCACCATATGGTCAAATGTTTCCATAGATGTCAGCAAACCAAATCTGTCACAAAGGATAGTTTCATGCCCCAAAGAATGTACTTTAGCACTATCAACTGAAAGTTTTAAGAATTTTATAATATTGACAGAGGGCATCTTTTCTCAGCTTCTCTTTCACATATGGCTGAAGTCTACCCATAAAGAGCAGATATTATGCATGATAAAAACAATTCTCTAAGACAAATATCTAACCACTTAAATTTACAAGATGATTGAAAAAGCTCTAAACAACTGAACACAATTTTTTTAGTGTCACACATATTTGACACTGTCATTAGATACACTTAATATAGTCATCATGTGAAGAGCTTCAATTGACTTTTTACTTCTGCTAAAATGGGATTGTTAAAAAATAACATGAGAATATATTGAGACAGATTTTGTGTTCTCTCAGAAGTTCTACAAAGCATAATTTTTATATATTTTCATCTTCTTTTCTTCTGTTGGATATACAAGTTTCTTCCTTGTGAACACAACTTAATAGCAGGATTAAATGTTTAAAACTACTACAGAAACACCTCATTACATCTTTTGGAAATTATAGTAGGGTCAGTCACTACACTCATACCATGAATTTTATTCAATAAAGACAACATAATGCAGGTGGAAAGAGCGAGACCACTATTTTTAGCTTTGGCTTCTTTCTGCTTTGATTATATCGTTAATATGTTTCCTGAAAATGTTTTTCTCTCCACTTAGCCCATGCATAGTGAGTAAGAAGATGAAAAAGTATAGCTTTGCTTTCCTGTGGAAGTAATTTATCTTCAGTTCTTACACTGAATAGCAGTGTAGCATGTGATATGTTGGATAAATTAGGATGATCGATAACACTGTTGAAGGGAGTTGTCTTTGTTAATAAATAAAGTATCAGTTCAAGGCATTCACTGATATAAAGTTGAGTATCCAAACTAGAAACATTTTTCCAGCTTGTCATAACCATGGGTCAGAAGACTCTTAATCACTGTAAGTACCAGCTGTCCATGCTGCCTGGAAGAAGATGTTGAATACCATTGACTCTGATAGTACTAATTTTCTGTCAAGCAGAATAAAGTTTCTGAGAGGCAAGGATGGAGCCAATATCTTAACTCACTGCAGATTGCTTCGCAATATACCATATTGCCAGTCCTTTTGCTAATGACCTGGGGCTGTGAGAGAGCATGACTCTTTGACAAAATTCTAGCAACATCTGCCTTGACTTGCACATTGTGTACAAAAAATAGTGTTATTTTAACAGATTGTAATTTATCAACTGAGAAAGTAAAGTCTGTACTAATAGGCCATTTTTGCTACAATGAAATTAATTGCAACACTTTTTGAATTATAAATGTTTTAATAATTAGTACAGCAGCTATTAGGAATAGCAAAGTATAAATCATTACCTGAAAAACTGAAAGCTTTACCTGATTATTGATGTGCAGTGAATCACTCCAGGAACAGCTTATTTACAAGTCTAATATTAAATCAAAATCCAGTTTTGATATTAAATCAAGATGGATGAAGACTATTTATTTGTCTGATGAGATTAGTCCTCTATCTGGTTGAAAATATTTCTTTCCTGCCTTGACCCAGTGAAGTACTCTTTTGGGGAGCATATTTTTGCACAATCTTTCTCAGTTCTATGTGTTTTTCTGACTTAATTTATTTCTTTGTCTTCTGACAATGAGTACTGTCAATAGATAAAGTAACTTCCTAGCTGGAGAAAAGTAGTCCCTTAGTCAAGTTTTCCAAGGTATTCTGGAAACATTGTTAACTGCCAAAGTCATTGTCATGAACCATTAATGGTAATTTTTTAACACTGCACAGTCCTGAAGAAGTCTGAATAGGGAGGAGGGTGGGGAAAAAGTAAAAGGAAAAAAAATCATTATNCTACACTTGTTGGATTAATTTAATTTGAAAATAAGGGGAAAAAAAAACACACACAAAACCCCCCAAACAAACAAACAAAAACCCACAAATAACCCAAACAAAATCCCCCAAAACAAAAACAAACAAACAAACAAAACCCAAAACAACAAAAGAAGAAAAAACCAACACAAAAAAAATTGAACAGTGAAAAAGGTAAAATTAATAATACTTAGGCTTCCATCTTCCCAGACTTTTCAGGCACCACCATGGTCCTACATGATTTACCATATATGAAATGAATTAAAGGAAACCAGTGATGACTATGTCTTCAAACCAATTAGTTGATCTGGTTATAATCCTTTCAGTACATACATTTCATATAATCATTGCCATTTCTTTACTTTCATTAGCAAATTTGATTACATAAAAATTGATAATAAAGATTTAAACTTACAATATTTTTGATATAGATAACAAAAGAGTATACTGCAATCACTTTGCATATTTTATGCAGGCAAACACAGGCCTAAAGGACACAATGTCAAAGTAAAAAAGAATATATTGGAATTATTAAGGTTAAGATATTTATTACACACATATTAAAATTTACTTTGGAATTTATGAAGGATTATAGTATACTGATATTTTTAAAATCAAGACTGGACATTTTTAAATATTTGCTTGACTGAAATTACTGAAGCTTATGCAGATATTTAGAAGAATCTTACAGTATGTATTTTCCAGATCAGTAAGATCACAGGAATTTTGCCTGATGCTACCTTACAAAAATTTCCATGTGGAAATATTAGCACATCTCCAGATTACAATTATAAAATGAGAAAAACAAAACTAAAGGTAGAAGTCTTTGCATTTCAATAGAAAGTCCATCCCACATCCCCTGTTTATCCAGGAAAAAAAAATAGCAGACTATTTTTGGCACTTTCTTTACCATCTGTTTCATAATTGAGTTTCAGCTTCCAGAACGACTTTTAAGCAAGTGTCTGTATTTGTCCAGTGACACTTGTGTCTATCCTTCTATAGACAGAGTATGAAGAATGCTTTGATTAACACTGCAAAGCATAGACAGCTCTATAACAGAATTTTACCTGGATTTATAAATACTATACATATTTATATAAGGATTTCTGGAATATAGATTTTAAAACTGAACATTTTTATCACTGGTTATAAAAATGAATCACAAAGCATTCAACTGTTTAAGAGAAGACCAACAACATTTTCTGGACAATGAAGAAAATTCAGATATTGCATAGAAAGTTTATTATGCAGTATTTATATTTTGCTAGCCCAGAGAAGAGAATTAAACCTTGTCATCTCAACTGGGCTGGAGGTAAAAATATTGGTAGTTTTCTCATATAGTGTCTAAACATTAAATGTATAAAACTTCTGAAAGTACTACTAATGTCATGGAAGAATTTCAGCTAAGTTACCACTTTAAGACTTGAATATAACATTGCAATAGAAATTTAAAAATGTTTTTTAATATATTTTTAATAGATTGATATCTAACTACATAAGACTTCACTAAGGGTAAAAAGTGCCTGAACAAATTATTATGAACAAATAGTGGCGAATATTATATTATTCTATGTAAATTCTCTTCTTTACCTCTCAACAAGATGCCCTAAACAAGCTAGTGTTCATTCAGTTAGCACCTTGCTAGTAGCTTTTCTTTTTTTCTGAGTTGTGTATCTAGCAAGTTATTGAAAACCTCAGGTGAAACTATTAGCTCCCAAATATTATTTCTAGCACTCCACATGATGTCTATATCTTATGCCTTTCTTCCCTTTGTATAAAATGCCATATCAACCTGAAAAAGAACATTACAGTTCGGAATGTTACAGAACATTTAAAAAAACCCACCACATTAAATAGATATTGCCATTAAAACATGCCTTGCTTACCCTAGCAAACTACCATGAAATTAGTGTATACATAAAACACACCAATATTCAATATCAAAAATATTCAAATGCAATAAAACAATTATAAACTCTTATAGACTTACTATATGGAAGAAACTGACTTTTAGTCCACTCAATGAAATAATCGACCTCAGCACTGAGATTTTAATTGGCCCAATCTGCTACATGGCTCATCAGAAGACAATATTATATAAGGAAAAATGTTTAGTTGTCACCAAGCCTTTACATTTTCCAGCCAGGATTTGTTTACTAGACAATTATGTGAAGATGATTCTTCATATAAAAAAGACATTTATACAGCTATGAATTCTGTATAAATATAAATTACTTTTCCACTAAGTAAATGAGAAGACAGTCTTACCTAAGGAGAGACTAGAATGAATTTTTGGGCAAAGGATTAAACTCCAGTCTTTCTGGCAAACTTCAAGTGGAGACTGACTCCAAAGGGCCAACACGCTGTGTTGTGTGAGATGAGATGTATTGCAAGCCTAAGGTCCTCTCTATCACACTGTCAGAGGAGAACAGAGAATCAGTCAAAGGAGGAAAAAAACCACAAAATAGGTATATATTTTTTCTTTCTCCTACCCATTTAATATCATTAGAGTATAAATGGCAGAGTACAGGGACCAGATGGAGAAAGACAAAACTGCTTACAATTTTTTAGTATTTCTTTCCTGTACCATATGTAGTTGAGAGTTACTGTTTTCTTTTTTATCCTCCAAGCTGTACATTTCAAGTTGTTGCTTTTCTATCTATCCTATCTACTTCTCAAGGACACTAGTTATCTCTTTCATCTCTTTTTTTTTTTTTTTTTNTTTCTTTTTTTTTTTTTTTTTTCTTTTTTTTCCCCAATTTTCCCATTTGGTAATAGTTTTTTTTTTTTTTTTTTTTTTTTTTTCCCCAGGTAAATACTACATCTCCCATTGTCCTAGACCATTTCTGTAGCTGAAAGATATGGAAGGATGAAGCAAGTCCTATTCCTGGGAGTGATGTAACATTCATATTCAATTCAGGCTTCTTCATTTATTGGGCAATCCTGCAAAGAGTCAATGTGCAGAGAGCAAAAAGAATACCTTCTCCCAAGGCTTGCTTACCAGCCTGTTCTTTCAGACTTCTACCATAATGGGATGTATCAAATTCTTTTCCAAAGGAAAGCTTTGCAACCTATTCTATATGTTTTTTTGCTCCCTGACTAATGCATATTTCTTAGGAAAAAGGCAGCATTGTCTCTAGTAAGTAGTGGAAGCTTTGGAATTAAAAGCATATATGAAATGTTAACTTTGATAGAGTTATTTATTGTCGGGAAAATATTAAAAAATCATATCTGAGAAATTAGTTTCCATTTAAATTTTCAGTGCTCAGAGATAGTTTTTAATTTTTATTTTTTTTTAGTTAATCCCTACAAAGGATTAAATAAAAATTATATAAACCAAAAGAAAAATGTAAGTCAACTACCTTTGCTGCTGAAACTCAAAGTCATGATGAACAGTAAAACAAATAAATACTGCCATGTTTGTGTTTCCTGCATGACAAACATGACAGATGCTGGGCATTAATATGTCAGTTAAAATATTTGTTGAAAAAGAAATCTAAAGAACAGGGGTTTACTGATTTAGCATACCCTATTTGTATGTCGATCACAGCATGAGAATGGACTTAAGGCTAACATAGCCTTACAAGCACACATGAGAGATTTTAAAGTCAAAATGACTTATCCTTATAAAGCACCTTATCAAAAATAGGTATAAAAGCAACTTTATTAACCTGGTCCAAGCTACCAGGTTTTTTCACATTGCAAATTTTGATACCTCATTAACAATCCAGTCACCTCCTACCTCAGTAGTAAGTCACTCCCACATCTTTTTATCTGTATCAATTACCAAATCTGCTAACTCACCAAAACTCACTCCACCTGACTCTTCCTTTACTAAATAAATTTTTAAAAAAGTTAATAAAATCTCACACTATAACTTCATCCTCAGGTGTGAAAAATGGGAATATCATAAATTAGACATACATACTCTAAACAATTTCTTCTCCCAGATCTCCATCATAAATATTGCAGCTGAAGAGCAAGTGAGCCTTCTCTGCTGCTGTTTAAAACATGCAGTAGACCACTTTGTGTCTGATGCTGTAACTTCAGGTCTCCAGCCCACATCAGCCGAAAAGGCAATATCATCTACCTAGAGATCACATCACACAGAGTTTCTTACAATATGCAGCAGCTGAGGTGTTAAAAGTTGGGTGTTATTACACTCCCCTTTAATTAGTTATGCCTCTTGTCTTCTAAGATCTCAATCACGTTAAGTCTTAGCAAAAGACAGAAAAAGGAGAAGACAGGCACTTGTCCTCTTAATTCCTGTTAGGTTTCAGTGAATCCTTGATCTAAGCTAAAGTCAATAAGAAATTTATAACTATCTTGGTGAGGAAAATGCAGGTATTTCTTCCTAAAAAATTAGTTATAGGGTTTCATACTGTTTTTAAACATCCAAGTTTGATGGCTCATCCTTATTCACTGTGCTGTTTGCTTTGGTGTTACTCTACTTTTGCTGCGGTTTTGGATTTTTAAAACTTTATTCAAATAATTCTGCAGAATTATCTATAGGGTAATCAGCTATGTTTCCAGTTGTGTGTTTAGCATCATTTTTTCAGGACAAAAATATAATTAGTAGTCTGACAAACATCTTATTTTTCTTAATTAAATTTGACAGGACATACATTTAAATCCGAAACTTTTAAGATGGCTCAGGCTTATTTTGTTCTAGTTAGGTTCTGATACTGGACAGAAAATTTTCCTACCATAAATCAGTTGAAAAGGAAACTAGAAAACTCACATTTGTTATGTAGAATTTCTTTCCCGCTGTGTTTATTGGTGAAAGAGTATAATCTTTCTAGTTTATAGGAACAAATACTTGAATATATGGTGTATACTTTTCCTCATATGCATGAGACCAATAATTCTCTTCTTAATGATACTTTCAAGTAGTTTCAAAGTGTTTCTTACTGACAGACAGTTCTCCATAAAAAAAAATCAAACAGAAAACCAAATCCAAACCCAAAAACTCAAACCCTTAGATTATGTAAGGGCCTTATGCTTAATAATTCACTGTATTAAAATTCAGAAAATAATTAAATCATTGTGGATTCAGAAATATAATTTTTAAATGATTGAAAGTCATTAATAGAGTAAAAAAAGGCACTATTTTTAAAGTATTGCCTCTTTAGTATTATCTTTACACTTCCCCAGAAAAACAGAAACGAGACTGTAGATTATATGAAAAGGATCTATACTTCATCTGTACCATGGTTGGTCTGTAGAGTTTACAAAAACTTCTTCTGATAATGAATCTTAAATTACAGGTTTCTCACTGGTAGCTCGGGGGAAAGAAAACTTTGAAAAAGCCAGAAGACATTTTAAATTTACACATGCATAAATGAGTTACTATTAGATGTTTGGGGGAAAAAAAATTAAGGAACATCTAAAATAGTTGGTTTTGTTTTAGAAAGCTATCTAGTTAAATACGTTTTGCTCTGTGTTTTTTTGTTTTGTTTGTTGGGGGTTTTTTGTTTTGTTTTGTGGGGGTTTTTTGTTTGTTTGTTTGGTTTTTTTTGTTTTGTTTTGTTTTTTGTTAGAAGTCCCAACCCAAAGTGCACTTTGTTTATTGAAACTTGAGAAATATCTTCAGATATTTCATAACAGAAAAACTTGAACCATCAACAAATCTTTCACTTGCTGGCCCAGTCCCTTTTCTGATACTCAACGAAATATTTCTTCTGATCAGGCACAATGAATGTTGTCAACTTTGAGGTTTGTCGGCTCATTGTGTTCTTGAGGAGGAAGAAGGAAGATATCTTACCTTGGATGCAAGAGGAAAATACTCCAGTAATAATAAGACAAATTATGATTATTATTCTTGGAGTTGAATTATTCAGTGGTATCCATCAACAGAGATATCATCACAATTTTATATTTAGACTTCCTTGTAGATTGCAGCAACAGTTTATTTCCAGTGCACTTTTGAGCATAAAAATAGAGTCTGTTTATTCAGAAATAATGACAATTAGTGGTCAGGTGAAACATAATTTCCAGCTTCTGTATTTGTTTTGTTTTTCTTTTAAAACCTTGGATTAAAGAAAGATCTGCTTTAAAAAAATATTTTTTTAAGTAAAGTGCATGTGTTCCTCTGATTGTTAGGATCTAGATTTTCATTGTTTAGTTTGCAATTGACAAATGATGCCTTAACAGTAATCAACCTATAGAACTTGTACATCATCCTTCTTATCACAGACTCTCCGTGTTGTAGAAGTGAAGCCCCTTTGTCCTGAGTAGTCACAGTTTATAAAAGAAGATATATATTTTTCTAAGTGCGACAGCACTGTAATTCATAAGCTGTCAAGCAAATTTTCCACTTTAAGGTCTTTGCCCCTTCAAATTGTTTTATTGCAGAAGTACCAGATTTAATTTTGCACATCTGAAGTCATTTCTAGCAGAGGAGGAAGTTATCCTTTTCCATAACTTCCTTTGAATATTTCATGTAATTGTCTTCATCTTTATCAAAAAGAGGAAACATTTCCTAATGCAAAGGAAGTCTTAAATGTATGTCTCATATGGCTTCTTTGAGGTTTCTTCCTCATAAGAGAAAAGTTATGGAAATGAATAACTTAAATTCTAGTTAATTATTGTAATGAAATAATAGAAAAATGAAAATGAGAGAGACGATACAAATCCTCAGCAGCATTTTTTTGTTAGTTGGTTGTGTCTTCTCTGTTTTCTGAAAAGATTTTATCTCTCCTGAATGCTATCATTGTTGTACTTAAATTGCAGCAACTATCCATTAACCATCCATCTTTTCAGAACTCCCACTGTAATTACTTTTGTTGATTTCAAAGGCCTCATGCCAGCCCTTTACTACAATGGTTTTGATTAATGCCTTCCCTACAATTATCAGTTTTATGCTGTGTTTATTAAGCATTCGATCTTTGAGTGAACTTGTTGCAAAATATCTTAAAAAGTTTTCTCTTAGAATTTCTTCCTTCTGCATTTGCTTATAAGTTCACTTTCAAGACATCTTAGAAATTTGTGATAAGAGATCTGAATAAACTCAGACACCATAACATGTAAAAATGCAAACATCATTATCCCATGGGAGAATGTCCAAGCTACGAGAAATGAAAAACTAAAGAAGTAAGAAAACCAGGACAACAGACCTCAGGATTTTGTTAAATTAAACACTTTTTAGAACTCACATTTTTTGGTACGGTTTCCCCTTTAAAAACCTTTGTCCAGACATGAAGCTGCTGCAAAGTCTGTCTCACCCAAAATGGATTGTCCAGCTCACACTGCCAGTCCCACCTCTGTCTTAACCCCAAAGGTTGTCTCACCCATCCGTCCCCAATTCCTGGGTTTCTGTCCATTTATGATCCTTACCTTTACCCATTGGCTAAATGGGTTCCTGAGCCACCCCTCAACTCCTGACCTGGCCTCCTGGTGTCTATATACACCCTTTGTTCCTGTAATTGGAGGCTTTTCACAACCTGAACTCAGAGGACATGATCTGTTACCATCAGAATGGGGTTTCTTCTACTGGCCCTGGTCCGGAGAGGTAGTGAGGAGCTGGTTCTCTCAGTCAGAAACCCTGTCATTATCCTACTTTTAAGGTTTATTTAAAATTATGTCCAAAGCAGACCTAAGTGGATTTTCAATATACTGGGATGCACTCACAATTCTTGAAAATTCATCCTTTTTTTTTTTTTTTTTTTTTTTTTCCCCCCCTGCTAACAATTTCCTCTTATTTACAAGAATGCAAACAAGTTTAAATTTAATTGCAAGGGATTATGGAATAGAGGGAAATATAAAAGTAATTCAACTCACTCCAATCTCACGGTAAAGTAGCTATATGCCTAAGTAATTAAATATTTCCTCTTTGGCTGACTTTTGAAAAACAATTCTGTAGCAGGAGGGATTACCAGGTGACTTTTGTGGAATTTCATCTATTGGGAGTAGCATAAGGCAGAAAATTTTGTGATGACAATTAACAGCAACTCAATGTTCTTGCAGTCAATAAATGTCACCAGATATGGTTGCAAAGGCAGTAGAGAGAATTCACTGATAGTACTCAACATAGTTATGTACACTGTGACCCTGGACAAATTTACAAGGATGTTTGACAAAACTTGAGGAGCTTCAGAGCGTATCTTCCTGGGCATGACTGTAGGTAGAACCATAGAATATTTTGGGTTAAAAGAGACCTTCAAATATCATCCAGTCCAACCCCTCTGCCATCTTTCACTATATCAGGTTGCTTAAAGCCCCATCCAACATCACTTTGAGCATTTCCAGTGATAGGACATTGGACAACCTGTTGCAGAGTCTCACTGAACTCATTCTAAACAAATTTTTGGTGTTATATGTACATTCAGTTTTACTGCAATGGCAGCATACTGGTTCTCAAACCACAAACAAAAACTGAGAATAAACAATGTTAGTTTAATAAAATTGAAAAACACAAGAGTAAACAATGCAGTAATAGAGTAGTCCATTGCAACATTAGGTTTTCAACAAAAATTTAAAGGTCAACAAGAGAATTTTCAGTAGAAATAAACCTCCTTATTAAAATATTACAGTTCTTTATGAAAATATTTTCTTGTAACAAAGCCTGTTTGGTATCATCGATATATATAATATAATATTCCAGGACACTTTTATAAGAGGTCAGATACCATGAAAAAGAAAAAAAAAAAAAAAGTAAAATATTTCTAGGAATGAAAATATGCTATTTATAAGAAAGGTGCAGTATTCCAGAATGTTCTATGATAGTATTTACAGTCAGATGTTTTATGCACTTGCAACAGATCATCAAGTTTATGGTAAACTATATCCTGAAAAGGCTGCATCTAAATTGCATTAAAATCAATATGCAATCAGTTCCTGACCTCCTGACATCAAAAAAGTTTTATGTAGGTAGTGAATTTAATATTATTGATTTCATTGTAATTTGAATACAAATATCCTTATTTAAACCTTATATATAGGTTATTTACATTAGTATTTTTCAATTTTTTATTGCCAGTTTATTTTCTGTGTTAGATTTTATGGATAGTGCAAGCTTGCAATTATTTGCTTCATGGCAGCCCTAATGACTTGAACTAAATTCAAGTATTCCATTGTGTTAGATGTTGCATAAACATTTGCTAAGAAGCAACTACTGCTCTGAATATTGATGTTAAACTATTTAATGACAGGTGAAGACAATGTAGGTAAAGCTGTGTCATCATTTAACTTTATCCTCCACAGCTGTTGACATCAGGAAATTAAAATCTCACAGAAAATGGAAAAATGCAGCTTAACAAAAAGTCAAAATTTGTTCACCTTAATACATGGTGTCTAGTAACACTAGACTTTTATTTTGGCTCAGTTAGGTTAGACTGAGTGTGCAACAATGTGTTCAGTTTTGGGCATCCTAATGTGAGAAACTCATTAATAAACCAGAGCAGAACGACATAATAAAGTCTTATCCCGGAGCTGATCCTGTTTTGAGAATCAGGCTGGATGTCTAATATCCCTTCCCACCGGATCTGAAACTTTCATATCACAAATCCTGGTCCAACCAGTGAGAGACAACAGTTTTTAGTCTTATTTTCTAGTCCATGATCCCAAATTTAAAAATAACATTGCAGACCCAGACTCATTTCCCACACAGATCTCCAGATTTCCCAATAACAACGATATGCGGACACAGATAAAAAAAAACTAAACCAAACCAAACCAACCAACCAAAAAAACCCCAAAAAAACCTCAAAAACCCACCTCTCACAGGTCAGAATCTCTTGAAAACAGAAAAATCTTAATACATGAAAATAATTTTGGAAGGGAACTTGAATGAGTAGCAAGGCTTTTTTTAAGACTCAGTAGGTAAACTTTTTTGGTTTTTAGGTTTATTATTTATGAGACCTTTCATTTTGAAAGTAGAACCATTAGCAAATCTGTGCACCTTGCTTCAGCGGAAGATTTCTAAACCTTCCACTGAAAAGCTGGATGATCTTTTTTCCGCTCTGAAGGACATAGCAATGTATTATATAGCAAAGAAGAACCTAAATGTTTTAGTGGTCACCTGCTGATTAGTAATTACTTTCATATCCTCTCCTCTGTTTAATGCAATGTGAGAATATTTATTTCCCTATGAAAGAATGCTGGCAATTTGCCTGACTGCTCACCTATTTTTTATGAAAGCCATCAGAATGAAAAAAAAATTTGTTCTTTCCAGTGTGCAAATATAAGCCAGAATGACAAGCAGTCTGAACATTTTAAAAACATCTGCCACTCTACTTTCACTTATACTTCAACCTTTTATTTTAATCTGAATAACGTGTATCCCTCTCTTCTACCTTTCAATCAAGACATGAAATCCTGAACTTTTAGATTCTGAGAAGGATGAGGAGGGCTTAAGCACCTCAAAAAGAGTTTGAAAAATAAAATTTGTCAATTTTTTTCACCTGTCTGATACTTCAAGTGTGAATTCTTACAATATATACAAATGAGTAAATACTGATGTCTTCTAGTACTCCCTAATATACAGACCTCTTGTCTTTTCCTTTCAGATTGACAGGACAGAAATAAAAATATATGATCACAAACTTTGAATCCCGTTTGTGCCAAAGTGTGGGTAATATTGTTAGTGTATCTGGAAAATATAAACCTCTTTTACCGCAGCCCATAGACATGTAGTGTGCCATACATCCCAAGAGGAAGTCTGGACAGAAAAGAACACAGGTCAAGACAGATATATGGATATCCATGAAGAATTAAGTGGGGAACTTTTCTGTTTCTTTCTTCAGGACAACCTTGTTTTATGGCACGTCAGTGAAGTTACAGACCCTTTCCAAACCAAAGGTAGCTTTTCTGATTGTGAGGATCAGCATTCAAGAATCAATATTTGCAAGGTATATTATGAATACAGTAGCTCTTTTACCATCCTATTACCATCAACAAATGAACTTTTTTTCAAATGTCACTATAGAATTACTTCCTCTCTTTAGATGAAACCTTGAGGTATTAGTGTTAAATATTCAAATTGAAAACTAGCAGTATGTTGCAGAGATGAGATGTCAAATTTCCTGAATCTTTTTGTAAAGGCTTTTCTTTCCCCAGGAGAATTATCGGTCTCTTATCTTAAACCAGTGTGAATCAGCTATTTCATGTGTAAGACAGGGTGATAAAGTGTTCCTTATGGAGGAAAGAAATGTATGAATCTTTTTCAGTCCACTGGTAAATACTAGATCATATGAAATATCCAAAAGGCAACCTTATACAGTATTTTCTATATCCAATCAAGAGTTCTTTTCCCTTTAGGCATTTCTTACACTTAATCTAGTCAATCGTGTTATATAAGATTTTCTCTAGTATCGCCATAAATAAAAACAGTATATTGCAATAAACTGGAAACTAATGATACAGAAATATTAGCTGGATAATTCATACTCAATACTCTCAGTTAAGGAGCAATTATAAGAGCTAAGGGAAAATGTAGAGGGGTTTGTTTGGTTTTTAACACTAAGAATTCACTCATAAATGGAAGATAAACTACATTTGAAAATTTGTACTTTGAAACAGTTGATATAAAACATGGATAACTGGAAAATGACTAGACACTTGCCACATTTTATCTGACAAAGAAGTTGATCTGAACCAGGAAATGTCTGGAGTTATATTTTAGGTTTCTGAGAAGCGCTCTAAAACAGCTTTGTTTGTAGACAAGGTTAACAGTTTATGTGATCAAATTAGAAGGAAATGTAGCTGTACAGTAACTATATTATTAATAAATATGCAAGATAATATGAAATTATATATTTCACATAAATTTCCCTTCAAGGGAAGAAAAGGCATGATAAAAAGCTGATTCAGAAGAAAATAAGTTAGTGCAGAATATTTGGTAGTTTCTCAAAGGCTGTAATCTCCAAAGTAGCAGTTTGAAGGAGGAGTATTTTGGTTGCGTTTTCATTTTTGTTGCCTTTTGTGTGCATGTCTGTGTTACAAGCCCATCCTTCAATATGCAATTCCTCTGCATTACTTTGTCTCATCTATAGAGACAAATTTCTTCCAGTTGAATTAAAGCTACTGGGATATGCCTCTCTTTGTAGTTAATTTCATTTAAAACACTAATTCCAGAAAAACAGAAAAATTCTGGCACATATTATCGGTACTTCATTCTTATAGAATTCTTCACTGTTTGACATTTCTTTCCTTCTACAGCTGTGTGGTCAGAACCATCAATAGAATAGATTCAGATTCAGTTTTTCTAAACTGTTTGCAGGCAGTTTATAATGTACTATCATCTGCATATACTGTTCTATATTTTTTCTGCCCCCTTTCTATATACAATTGTTGCTAAGAGTGATATGTTTTGTTTGAATAGTTTCAATGTATAGCCCTTTGGAATAATCAATGTTCTGTGTTCTAAAATATCTTGCTGTCATGGTTTAACCCCAGCCATCAATCAAGCACTCACTCTCTCCCGAGCCAGAGGTATGGGGGAAGAAATCTAAGTGTAAAAACTAAAAAACTCATGTGTTAAGATAAAGACAGTTTAATAGGGAAAGCAAAAGCTGTACATGCAAGCAAAACAAAAAATTAATTCACTGCCTCCCATGGGAAGGCAGGTGTTCAACCATCTCCAGGAGAGCAGGGCCCCATCCTGTGCAATTGTTCCTTGGGTTCCTCAGACTCCTTGCCAATGTGGCAGTACAAGTAGAAGAAAAGGCTTTGGCTCTGTGTGAGCACTGCACAACAATAACAAAACTATCTCCAAATTATCATCAGCATGTTCAGCATAAATATAAAATACAGCCACTACAAAGAAAATTAACCCTGCATGACCCAAAACCAGCACACTTGCATACATTCTTTGTCTAGATTTTGCAGCCTCACTAATTTCACAGCTAACCATCTGAATTACTTAGTACTAACACATGAATTATAGTTGATAAAAACATTTTGAATATTTCTATATATGCTATAAAGTTAATTAGCTTGTAGTCCAGGCCAGATACTACTATTAAACATTTTTAACAAAGGGTACTGTGATTGCATACATAATTTATCTGCTTAAAATATTTGTATCCTGTTTCAAGGAAAATGAAGGAAAGATACCATGTCCAGAACACCTAGCGAAACTATTAAGAATACAGTTGGTCTAAGGAAGACCTTAAATCATATCTGCCTTTTGACATGTAGCATTGTAGTTGGCCATGTGTTGACCTCTGTAGATTCTAGAAATGCATCCACATAATGCATGTGCAGGTGTAGTTGTGTGGATGTTTTATCCAATTATTCAGCCAATAAAAAATATAGAGCTAGTTTGCATATAGGAAAAATCCATTTTATCCTTTTACCAGCAGGTGAAGAACTGACATACTAGCCATTATCTGCTCCTCAAGGCAGGTATCCAGAAGTGAGAAAAATTCATTGTTCAACATATTTTTTTTTAAAAAAGACCAATGCAAATGTTCATTGACTTCATTGTTTAGCCCTCAGCTGAGCAGGACAGATTTAGAGAAGCATTTCACACCCCATAGTGTAATAAAATTATATCAAGTGCTCCTAAACTTAACATCAACTCACTTTCTAAGAGGAATTAAAGTGAAGACTTTAACTAATTAAAAGAAAAAAAAAGTAAAAAAAGTAAAAAAAAAAAGTAGGCCAGGTAAAATATTCAGACATTTAATATAGGTTTTAGTGACACCACTTCTGTAAAAATAAGATGAAAAGTGAACTAAAATAAGAAAGAAAATCACATAAATAGATGTTAAATTGAGGAACTCTTTCCTCTTAACAGTTGAGAAAAAGGTTTCAAACACAGTAAAATGTAAAATTGAATTAGAATATAATTCTGAAAGATATTTTCCAATATTTATTTGCTGTTTTCAAGAATATCTTGATAAAATATTATGCCATATTTAGTGCAATGGGTCACAATAGGCTTAAAATAGACTATCATAGAAACTAGGAAAATGGGGTCAGGCGAGAGGAAGAAAAAAAATTCAAATCTTTGGAGAACAAAGTTATGGCAATAATGAATACCATCATTCATTTCTTTTCAGGGTGTTTTACTGGCAAAAACTTGGGGCTTAAACCAATATATTAAAAAAAAAAAATTGCCAGTTTAATGGAAAAGCTAAAATAAGCAGATGTTTGCCCATCTGCCATCTCTTTGGCTGCCACTGTCCAAGGAAGCACAGTTCAAAACAGCAGTGACTGAAATACCTCCGTACAGCAAACATTGGCAACTAAAAACAATATCTCTGTAAATGCCTGCTACACAATCTAGAAAATACACAGAAATCTTCAGTCTGACAGAAGAAGTAAGAGGATGACTATCAAAATGATTCACTGCATTCTTTCTTATATGTGACGTCTTTTTCAAGTCTTCCGCAATGTTTCCTGAAATAATAAAAAAATCTTCTTTGTTCTAAGAAAATGAAACAAGTGGATGCTGCTTATTCATGGGCATCAAACTCTTAACATAAATTCTTGTTTAGAGATAACAGCAAATGTCATTTCAAAGTGCAATAGAGGCTATATAGTTATATATGTGTCCCTAAAATTCAAATCATTACAATTTCAGAAATCCATAGTTTATTTTTATGCAGAAGCATGTCAGTAACAAATGACACATGATACACATGGGAAAAAAAAGACTAATATACAAGTTCAATAACACATGATTTCCATTACTAATAAAAGAAGGGCAACAAAAACAACAAGGAAAGCAACAGCAGTGGCAACAACAATGACAACAAAAATAATAATATTTCTATGTATCTGATGACAGAAGTAATATATTTTAGTTATCTAGACTACCTGCAAAGTGATAGGCATCCTCTTATTCTGTGTGGACATGAACTGATGAGTATAGTGCTGCTGTACTTTGAAAAGTGAATAGTAACAATGACCTCATGAGGTTCCATATTTGTCCTTCTCTCAAACCATGACTTAATGCACCTGTTTTATTTGTAACCCTAAGGGCGATTTCTGTGATTGTTAACCCTGCAGTTTTGGTCTAAGAAATTAAACACAAACCCCAGTCTTATACAATAAACTTGTAATCAGGGATTACTGGAAAATTATATGCTAGTTGTGCACAAAAGAATAGATAGGATACTTCTGAATAGTTGCTTCTTCTTAAGCACATTGACAAAAGTAAAATTTAATAAATCTCTAACATTGGAGAGAATTATTCTTTTTAATGTATTCCACTAGTTATTTTGATATTTTCCACAGTAATACGAGCCCTGAACAAAGTTATTGCACTTTGTAAAGAAAAGGAAAAAGCAGTATTAATTTTATAGAATTAGTTGTGAAAAGAGTTGTTACATTTAAGGACTTAATAATTTTTAGTATTCTGGTATTTTGTTTTTTTCTGTAAATTTTCTTTGAAGGTGCATCAAAAATTTTCACAATAAAAATTGGTCTTAATGAAATTCCATTGATTTTTTTTTTTGCTATTTTTAATGAGAAAAATTTCTCTGTAAAATTTTACTCTTGTTGACTGAGAAAGAAGAAATATCGTTACATTTAAATAGTCAAACAATGCAGTGTAATAAAAATGTTTAATTAAGAAACTTGATTCCTGATATTTTGTGTTCTATAATCTTTTGCTGACATGATTTTCAGTACTGAATTCCAATTGAGTCTCTAGACTAGGTTATGGAGTACTGTAATTGAGTGCATGGAAAAATTGAAGATAAATAATATATTCTTTTACTAATTAAATGGCAAAAGGGACATCCTTGTTAGGAATGAAGGGTAGATGTGTATCACTGAGAATATTGCAAATATAGTAATGAAGTAAAGTCTAGAATTA
The DNA here is from genome assembly GCA_013399695.1 of Formicarius rufipectus. Lineage (NCBI taxonomy): Eukaryota > Metazoa > Chordata > Aves > Passeriformes > Formicariidae > Formicarius > Formicarius rufipectus. Next base: position 42,999 of record VXAU01005988.1, read on the forward strand.
ATTAGTATTTCATTCTTAAACTTTAACATTGATCTTCATGATATGTGACAGGGAATATTTAAAGGTTTTATTTTTTTTTTT
>VXAU01005989.1:5857-43832 GCA_013399695.1 Formicarius rufipectus
TCATCTCATCCGACAGCAGCTTCCCCCTCTGATCCTGCCCCGTACAAGCACCGGAATTCCTGCAAAGCCAGTCAATGTTTCCCTGGCCAGAGCAGGCTGGAAGCCTTTGGGGTCAGACAGGCTGGAAGCCTTTGGGGTCAGACAGGCTGGAAACCTTTGGGGTCAGACAGGCTGGAAGCCTTTGGGGTCAGACAGGCTGGCTTGGGGTGTGCTGGGGTGTGTGATTTGTCCCTTCATGTGCTTTGGAGACACTTGAGAGCAAATGCATTAAGAGGGAAATACCTACTCCTGGGCAGCAGAGGACTTTTCCCACTGACACTCCCCAGCCCCTTCTCATAGGGCCAGTTTTGCCTGAAAAAGGCAGAACTGCCCCCTTTCTCCCCACTCTGCTCTCTTGGGTGCTGGGGCAGCCTGTGACTGTCCCTGTGGCAGGAGCAGCAGTGACACAGGCAGTGCCCCAGGCCAGGCTCTGGTGTCACCCCATCCCTTGCTGTGCAAAGCCTTGGTGGCCCCGTGTGCTCCCCAGGAGCTCAGCAGCACCAGCCATCCCTAGACCTTCCTCCCCCACAAAAACCCAGCACACAAACTTCCCTTCTCCTCCCTGGCCCCTTCATTCCTGGCTGATTCCTCGTCACACTCGGCTGCACGGGGACACTCGGGTGTTGTAAAGGCTGTTCTGTGCTCCTGGGGGAGCTGGGACAGGGTTCCCACAGCCCTGTGCCCAGGGACTGGGGTGGCAGGATGGAACTGGGGCATGGTATTCTCCTGGTTGTAAACCAGTATTAGAGCTGTCCTGACTTATCCTCTCTGGCTCTTGTCTTCACTTTCTCCCCCTACACATCTGTAAGTGCACACAGATGTGCATTCCCACGTGCACATGCACACACAGACACGTGAGCTGCTGAGAGATCTAAAATGTTTTTTTTTTTTTTAGTGAAAAATGGGTTCTCTGAGTTGTTTCAGGTTAAACAATCCCATCAAATATTCCCCCCAGCAAGCCAGAGATGTTGGGTAGATCTTTTGCACAATGGGATGTTGGGTTTTAACTTGAAAGAGGTTTAGATTCTGTAAATTATGTTTACACACTTATTTTGGTTGTTGTGTTCTGTAAACTGGAAAAGCAGTGAAAATGGGATGTTTTGCTTTGGACTAAATGAAGCTTTGGACTAATTTGGGGTGTTCTGCTTTGGACAAAATGAAGTGTGCTACTGATGCTTTCAGTCTTTGGCTTCTCCAGGAGCATTGGGAAATGTTTAATTTTGGGTTAGTCCAGAGCAATGCCAATATTATAGACCCTGCATTGCCTTCCTCTCCTGGCTGGCAGGTCCAGCTCCTCTCTGGGGAGACATTCACAGGGCAGAGCCCCCCGTGCCCAGGCAGGGCTGGTGATGTGAGGTCCTGGCAGCCCACCCTGCACCCCTGCAGTGTTTCACCCACACCCAACAGTGCCATCAGGTGAGTCTTTTTCGCCATCTGGGCCCCGTGGATGGATTTTCAGGCTGATGCAGCATTCCCAGAGCCTGGGAAAGTCAGGGAATGAGGTAACAGGCTGGCAGAGCAGCAGTGCCACCCTGGGACCTGTGCCCTGGCTCAGCAGGGATTCACACCTTGGCTCTCCCACTGCTGACCTCCTGCACGGGGGGTTTTGTGCTGGGCACGTGTTGCTGGCAGGTCCTGGCAGTGCTGAAACCCCAAACCTGCAGCTCCTTGGTGCCAGGTGGGGGCTCAGGGGTTGGGCAGAGGCACTGCCAAGGGCAGGGGAACCACACGCTGGACTGGGAGCTGTGGGAGAGAGGGGTTGTCTGCTCAGCTCTGGGTCAGAGTGGGCTGTGGGCAGTGTGATCTCTGTGGGGTGTGTGAGCAGAGTGTCCCTCTGTGATTGTGGACTGTGTTTCCAGGTGTGACTTTGCCTCTCACCAGCTAAAGGTGTGTTTGGAATGTTCCTTCCTTTGTTCTTTCATTAGCAATAAGCCTCCCCTCCTGTCCTGGCATCCTGCAGAAGGGTTTTTGGGTTCAGAGATCTGTCTGGCCTTTTGAATTTCACCTGACCCTGCCCCAGGTGGAGAAGCTCATGAGCAGGGCTTGGCTCTGCCTCCATGGTCCACATGGAGCAGTTTCCTGGGGGGATGCTGAGGCTGAGCTGAGTTACTCTGGTCTGCTCCCTGTGGAACTTCCCTGGCTCCATCCCTCTCATCTCCGAGTCCTCCCTTCCTCTCTCACCTTTGGTGGCTTACAAGGCTGCCCAGCACTGGGCAGAACTGTGGCTGCTGGGCTGCTGTCCCATAGCAGTGGGGTCTGCCCAGTCCCCTGGTGAGCTGTGGCTGCTGTGCCAGCCCAGGTGGGCACAGGGCTCCTCTCTGAGGGCTGCCTGTGGGGTGGGTTAGGGTTGGAGTCCTCCTTTAGCAAGTCAGATGGATCTCCTGCTCCAAGAGAGATCCTGTCATTGACTCCAGACACCAGAGCACTGGGAGCTCTTGTTCCCTTCTGTGTTATTCTCTGCCCCGTTGAGGGACAGCAGTGGATGTCCCTGGGCTCTGACTTGGACCTGCTCCTCTGGCCTGTTGGATCCATCCTGCCTTCATCTCTGACCATGCTGCTCACTCTGCTCACAAGGACAATGGGCAGCAGGTCCCCTGCCAGGCTCAGGAATCCAGGCACTCCAGGTGGGCACGTCCTGCTTCCTGGCTTGGTGGGTGGCTGTGGGTGAGCCACTGTGTCAGGAGCAGGGGCATCTCCATCCAGTCCTGCCCCAAAAGTCATGTTTATTTGTGTGGCACCTCAAGGCTGTGTCCCCCTCTGTGCCTCCTCCATCCAAAGCTCTCGGTGCTGTCGAGCAGCAGCCAGGCACTGCCAGGAGGAGCTGCCCCCCAGACACGGGGGTCTGCTCAGTGCCAGGCTCCTGCCCTGCACAGGGGCACCGCAGGGTGCTGCAGCACCACCCTGCCCTGGGTGTTGGCTGCTCCAGCCTCGCTGGCCCCCTGACAACTGTTCAGTGTCAAACAGGTGACTGCAACTGTGAGAAATACAGGGTTAATTCGTGGCAAAAATATAACCAAGTGCACCGTATGGCTTGTCAGATTATTCAGTGGGATTCCAAAAGGTTGAATGTTGTCCATCTGGGCGGTGTGGAATGGGCCCTAAAGATTTAGCAACTAAAAGCAAGACATGAACTTAGTTTAACATATAAAAAGGGGGTAAAAGAAGAAAACCAAAGTTAATGACTGAGCAGCCTTTTGATACAAGAGAGATACAATGGAAACGAAGATTAAGCCGGGTACCTCAACACAACAGGGAAACGGACCAGTCAAGATGAGCAGGGAAGTGCCCCCAGATGAGAGAGAGAGAACTTCAGCAACAGAGCTTCTCTAGTAAAAATTTAAGCTAAGAATATCACCTTCCTGACCCATGATTACCAAGAAGCACCACGCAGAGTCAGATGACACGATTTAAAAGGCAGTCATTTAAGCAGAAATAAAGAATCTGGATGTTTTGACTGTACCTAAGCAGAGCCTGCGAGCTCTGACGGGGTGTTACTGACAGGGCGGTGACTCTGTGGTGCACCCAGCGCTGCCTTTTTTCACTCTGTAATTTTCATTACCTGTACAATTCAAACTACCCTTTGTTGCTGAGTAACTTGGCCATTCCAGGTGGTCATTTATAACATAACCATCCTTGTTTAATCCTAGATTAAACCAAGCACTGACCCCTGGTTTTAGGAGATCACCCGTCTGCCCAACCACCCTCTGGGGGAAGAGCCTTTTCCTGAGATCCAGCCCAAACCTGGCTGGAGTGGGATGGTTCCTCCCAGCTCTTTCCCCTCGGGTCTCTGGGGTGGGGGAGCAGGGTGTGTTTGTCCCTATGACTGTGGGGTGGGGGAGTCCTGCCTCCTTCAGCCTCTCCTCTGTCCCCCAGGCCAGCTGAAGTTGTCCGTGGAGGTGCGGGGCCGGACGCTGGTGCTGCACGGTGAGTGTCCCCTGGGAGCATCCCCAAGGGGTCCCAGGGGGGCTGCTGATGGGGACAGCACTTCCATGCCCTTTCTTCAAGCCCTTTGGAGCTCCGTGGCAGCTGTTGGGGACAGATCTGTGGTGCAGTGGCACACCTGGGAGCTGTTTGATGCAGAGGCCAACCCGGAATTTCTGGAGACACTGGGCTTTGCATCCATGTGTATCAATTATTCTTCTCTAATTCCATACAGAGAGAAAAAAAAAAAGGCAAAAACAATTAGGAAAAGAAAATCTGAAATGCTTTGTCTGTGCCAAAACCTCTTTTACATTGGCCAAAACCATTTGCCAGGACTCCCAAACCATTCTGTTACTCCAAATGCTGTGTATTTTAACACCAGCAATATTTCTTCAAAAGAAGTGTTTCTCCTGGACCAGGCTGGGGTGGATGTTCCTTAAAGTCATGTCATGTCCCACTGGGGACTCTGTGCAAGGCAGCAGCTGGGACACTGGTTCCATCACAGTCCCAGGACACTGTCACTGCAGCTTGGATGGTGATCATTAGAGAGGTCAGAACGAGCTCTTTTCTTTGGGAAAAACCTCTCTGGTACCCCTGGGGAGCCCAAGCTGAGATGGCTTCTGCAGAGTGTGTCCTCTATGTGTCCTGCTCTCCTGGCACTCAGCTCTTCCTACCAGGAACATGTCAGGGCTCCAAGACAAGGAAATGATTAAAGAATCAAGGGAAAAGCCTGGAATTTGAAGTTGTCAGAGTAAAAATTCCCTCCCTGTGAGCAGAAGAGGCTCATTGCTGCCCTGGATTTGGACTCTGTGAAAGGGAAAAGCAGGACCCTGGGAACCCCAATGCCCTTGGGAATGGCCATGCCTTGGGTAGGGAGGGGAGGCCCCCCATCCCAGAGACCTTTGTGGCAGGGAAGGAGGGGATGGAAAGGGAATTCTCTGGAGCAGCAGCTCACCTTACAGCCCAGCCTCTCCCCTTCCTGGATGGGATGAACAGGGGACAGGGGCAGGGATGGTGAGGCTGCAGGACCTGGCCCGCTGCAGCCCCTGTGCCTGCTGCCCTTCCCTGGCTGTGCAGGCACATCCTGTAAAGGAGCAACAGAAGGGGAATGTATTGGGATAATTTTTATTTATTTTTTGGTTCTCCCCTCTCGCTCCAAGCTGTGTGTGGGTCTGGCACAGGCTTTACCCCAAATCCCTCCATCTGGAGCAGCCCCACCATGAGCTGGGTGTGATCAAGTCTTGTTCTGACACTGACTCCAAGAGAGGGTCTGGAAAGAGGGAATTGGTCCAGCAAGGGGACAAAGGAGGCTCAGGATCTGGGCCTGCATGGGATGGATGCTCAGGGTTCTTGGTGTGGGCAGGAGGAGCTGGGAGATGTGGGGTGACCCATCGTACTGTTTGATTCTCCACCCCAAATCTTTAACCCCAAAGCAGGTCTGGCTGGAGGAGGAAGCCCTGGAGGAAAACACCTTCCTGAAGCACCAGAGGGTCTTGCAGACCTCCTTTCCCCTTGTGCACTGTGGTTTCTGTGGGGTTGACTGTGCTTATTAGGAGCACAGTCTGTGGCAGAGGCAGCCACTGCTGCCAGGCTGGGCTCATGAGGAGGGAGCCCCTTCCCAGAGCCCATGCCATGCTGCCCATCCCCTGCTGCCCATCCTCTGCCCCCGGGCACCCAGGGGGTCCTTGTGCACAGCCAAGGCTGTGTCAGGATGATATTTAACTTGATGACACATTTGGCTCTGGGGTGAGGAGCCCAGAGCTGGGGGAAGTCAGGCAGAGGGAATGCAATTTGCCATCCTGCTGCTGAACTGCCTCTACCACCGCCCTGGCCCCCGGGTGCCTGTATTTATAGCAGGGGTGTGTTAAAGCAAAGCTGCAATAAACCCCCACCCCTGTTTGGGGGTGCCCAGTGAGAGCAGGACACTGGGCAGGCGTGTGCAGGGTGGGTGGGAGGAAGGTTTGGCCCCACAAGGAGGGAGCAGCCTGTGGAGCAGAGCACTGTGGAGTATGAAGATGCCTTTCCTGCTGCTCTGGGATGTGATCATTTCGTTTCCTTTCCAGTCATGGAAGCAAAAGATCTGATGGGAACTGAGTGCTGTGTGTGCAACTCCTACGTGAAGGTGAGTTCTCCTGGGGCTCTGCTCGGGGAGCTTGGTGCTTTCTTGAGATTTTGTGGTTGGCTCCTCCACGTGTTCTCTGGGCTGTTTGTCCCTTCCCTTTCCTCCTCTATCCTGCTCTGGATGAGCATCCCCAGCATGCAGGATGGCTCATGGGTTTTGTTGGCACAGTGTCTGCATGGAGTAGGAAAGTGGAGGGCAGGACCCTGCTGAGGGCCGTGTCAACCATGCCCTGCAAGAACATCCCACTGGGTGCCCAGGGACTGGTGGGGATGAGTGTCTGCCCCCACAGTGTGGCTCTGGTCTGTCCCAGGGGTCACCTTGGCAGGTTGTCCTGCTGTTCTCAGTGCAGGAGACATCAGCCCTACAAGGGGCTGTGAATCAGAGACCAGCCAGCAACCCCTGTGTGCACCAGTCCTGGGTTTTCCTGCTCTGTTCCTTCCCTCTTCTGCCCTGAGCAGTTGTGTAATACAGTGTGCTGGTTTAGAGTTAAACCGGCAGGAGAAATGAATCCACCTCAGAATGGGATTGCAAGGCAGAAGAAAAATTGAATAAAAGATCACAAAATACACTGAGACAGAAGGGAAATTCCTTTGTGCCACAAACACACCAGCTGTGCAGCCCAGCCCAGTGGGGCACGAGCAGGATGGAGCTCACCAACCCCTGTGCTGAGCACCACGTGGGCCCCCCGAGTTCAAAGTAAAAAGGAACCAAGAAAGCTGCTGGTGACAATGATGGTTGCAGTCTGGTGGCAGTCTCAGTCTGGTCGAGGCTCTGCTCCTCCTCTGGATCTGAAGAGAGCCCCCAGTCCCAACCCCCCAAGCTTATATCCACTTGGGCTCAGATGGGAACGCCCAGTCCCTCCCCCAGGGCGGAGACTTTCCCAATGGGTGATTTCCTCTGGGAGGTGAACAATGGCATATTTTTGGCATCCCTGCTGGCCCCTGAGCAGACCTGACCCCTGAGGTGGGTGTGGAGGCAGGAGAACTTGCTTATCTGCCAGAAGTTCCTAAGCTCCCAGGTTGTNATGGGGAGCTCCTGGGCATTGCTGCCAGAGGGCTGAGCAGCAGGAGGGCAGCTCAGCTGTGCCCACAGCCCTCACCCTGGTGCCGTTTCCCTTGGGCTGTGCAGGAGGCTCCAGCAATGCAGCATCCACTGGCATGGATCTGGGTGCTCTCTGGAGCACAAAGGTCTCTCTCAGCCTGAGTGGACTCAGCTCTGGGTCTTTTGTGCCCTACTGATGGCTGAGCTGGATATTGCCCAGCTCACACCCCACCTGTGCCCGGCTGCCGTGCCAGGTGAAGGAGGGAAAAGGAGGCACCTGGCTCCTTTCCACCGTGTCTCTGCCCTGGGCAGCTGCTGCCAATGGGCCATGGTGAGCAGTTCATGAGAAAAATGACATAAAGGGTTTAGAATCCACACCCACCCAGTGCCAAACTGATCCTGGCTGCTAAAACCAGGACATACAGTCACTTGACAGGCACGAGGGTGAAGTGACCCAAGCCCCACCTTAGCACAGCTCAGCTGCATCTCTGAGGCTCAGCCATCTGGAAAAGCAGCTGTGCCAGTCTCCTGCCATGGCAGCATGGAGCTGGCAGCTGGTGCCAGTGCTTGCTCTGGGAGTGTTAACACGCTGCTTGCTTTCCTCCTGAAGGTGTCCATCGTGCCAGATGCTGACTGGAAATGCAGGCAGAAGACAAAGACTGTGCCAGCCAGCAGGAACCCCCTCTTCCATGAGCACTTGGTTTTGTGAGTGTGGCCAGGCAGAGGGAGCTCTGGCCCGTCCCTTGGCACTGTGCTCACTCTGAGCCAGGGGCACCCACGTGGCTGCTGTCCTGGGACTCCCTCTCCATGCCAAGACCCCGTGTTTGCTTCTGCATTGTGCCCTACAATAAACACTCATCATGCATCAGCAGGTCTGCTGCTGGGATGGGGAGTGACAGACATTGTTCTGCTGGTCTTTGTAGCTGAAATGCCTTGAACTTCTGGGCAGAGCTCTGTGGAGGCTCTCAGAGCTGTTAAGCACACAGCATTGTTGGACTTTTTCTTGCTGGGCAAGAGTAGGGCAAACATGCTCCATTTCCCAGACCTTGCACCTGCAACAGTGGGGGCACCAGTATGAATGAGGAAGGTAAAAGGATTTCCTAAAATTCCAGCATGTCTGTGCATGGGAAAGGAGCTGCATGACTTAGTGTTTTGGTAGAGCTGGTCACTGCTGGCTGTGCCAGACCTCTCACCCACGCAGTGTTTCATTTGGCACAGGGTGGTTGTTTCAGGGCATGAGCTGTGGCTTCTCCCTTCCATTTACCCCTTGATGTTGGCTGTGTGTCTTTCTGTGAAGTTATTTTCCCCCTTAAACTGGTTGAGCCCCCCAGAGGGGCCACATCCCTTTGCAGTTGTCTGTCAGGGAGCGATGGATCAGCGCAACAGCGGCTCTCGGGGGAGGTTGTTGTTTGGGGTGGTGCTGCAGTGCCCTGTGAGAGCCTGGGGGAGCAGCCCTGGCTCTGAGGGGTCTCCACTGCGAGGGCAGGTCTTGCTGGGTGCTCCTGGAGAAGGTCTGTGCTCATGGACTGTCCCCTCTGCTTGCCACAGCCCAGTGCAAGAGGAGGATGAGCAGAAGCGTCTCCTGGTCACAGTCTGGAACAGAGAGAGAAATTCCAGGTAAGGGGGTGCCAACTGCCCTGGGATTCCTTTCAGGTGGGGCTGTTGTGGCAAAGGACCTGCCATCTGCTTTGGCCACCCAACCTGAGCCCCTCCAGCGTCAGGGCTGGTCCTGACCCCAGAGTGCCCTGCATGAGGGCTGTGGGCCAGGGACACCCAGCTGGTGTTGGGAAGCACCTTGCCATGGGCAGGCTGTCCCAGAGGAAATTCTGTCCTTGTCACTCAGTTGCCATTGCTGCTGCCTGGTAGCCACTGGCTGGGCCAGCATTTAAATCCCTGCAGCCACTCATGCCTTCATTGCTGGCCACAGCCATGTGGGGCTGGAGCCTGGCCCTGGGATGGGACTTTCCTCCCTCTGGGACAATGCAGGGAGGGGTAAAGCCCAGCATTTAAGGGGTCTGGCACCTGGCAGGCTGTGCTGTGTGCCCAGGCAGGTGCCACCTGCCTCCTCAGGAAGCTCCTGCCAGCAGCAGGCAGGCTGGAGGTGACCAGGGTGCTCTGGCCCTGCTGATCCACGTGGGGACACTGGGTTTGCTCAAAGCATGGAGCAGGAGGCAGGTCCTGGGCACTGCCTGGCTCCTGGCATGGGCAGGGATGTTGGTGGGCTCCCTAAGAAGGGGTGCAAGGGGGATCTGATGCTTCAGTGTGTGTGGTGATGGTCTCTGGCTCTCCTGCAGACACAGCAAACTGATCGGCTGCATGAGCTTTGGGGTGAAGTCCCTCCTGACCCTGGACAAGGTACCTCCGTGCTGGGATGGCACTGGTGGGGCTGGGGCATGGCTGGGTGAGGTTGGTGGGTGGATATGGAGCTCCCCTGGGGCAGAGCAGGCTTCTCCCACTGTGGGAGAAGGTGCTCAGGGAGTTTCCTGGAGCCACTGCCAGCACGGTAAAGTAAAATAAAAAGAAAAAATATAAACATAAATATAAATATAAACATAAATANTCTTTATTAAATATCACACCTTTTATTTATCATCTGTGCTTTTCAGTTACATCCTTATATCAAATGACTGGACAGCTTAGGACTGTCTGTCCTCAGGCCACCCAGATTTCATCGACCATTGGTCTTAATGTTAATTATTCCTCCTGAGGTCCACCTCCTTGGTCTCATCCAGAGGAATTCAGGGAGTATCAACAGATGTTCTTCTTATAGATAAGTTCTCACTCCAAGGTTGCAAACTGCTCTCTTGAAATCTGTAAACACAGGCCTGTTTTTCCTGGGAACTGCACAATGAATTGTTCACAGAATATTCACAGAATATCCAATTTCCTGCGTTCTGCAACAGCACGGGTGGCCTTAGTGGGGCTGGTGTTGGTGTGATTGCTGGAAGCAGGGCTGGGGGGGCTGTTGGAGGGGGGCTCCTGGGGCAGGGCACTGTCACCCCCTCCTGCAGAGCCACAGAGCAGAACTGGGGGTGCAGAGAAGTGACCCCAACACGTGCTGCCTGCCCAGCTCCCAGCAGGGCTGCCTGGGGGACAGATGGGGCCAGCCTTCCTCAGGTCCTTCCCCCAGGCACTGGGGTGGTCTCACCTGCAATGTTGGGGCAGGTTGGGGGGACACCATGGAAGGGAGAGACTGAGCCATGGGAGAGTGTCCAAAGGGGGGAACAGGGATGGGGAAGGGCCTGGAGGGGAAGGAGAGAGGACACTGAGGGCACTTGGGGTGTTCAGCTGGAGGAGACTGAGGGGAGACCTCCTTGGGGTCTTCACCAACCTCCAGAGGGGCAGCAGAGGGGCAGGCACTGATCTCTGCTCTGTGTGACAGGGACAGCACCCAGGGAATGGCCTGGTTGGATCCTTAGATTGGATCTCAGGGAAAAGCTCTTCCCCCAGAGGGTGGTGGGCACTGCCCAGGCTCCCCAGGGCAGTGGGCACAGCCCCGAGGCTGCCAGAGCTCCAGGAGGGGTTGGATGATGCTCTGGGGCACAGGGGGTGACTCCTGGGGATGGGGCTGTGCAGGGCTGAGGGTTGGACTGGGTGCTCCTTGTGGGTCCTCCCAGCTCAACATATTCTGTGATTCCCCCAAGGAGGAATCTGCCCAACGCCCTGTGCTCGGTGCTTGGTGGTGGGCAGAGGGCAGAAGCTTCTGGAGGAACTGCGCCAGCATCCCTGTCCCTCCGGCGGGTTTGCTGACGGTGCTGCTGCCCCAGCCTGGCTGCTGCTCGCCAGTACAGCTGGCACGGCAGCTCTGCCTTCCCCGGGCACTGCAGCGATCCGCTGACATTGGGGATGGTCCACGCCGGCTGGGCATTCTGTGCCTGCACAGCCCTGGGCATCCCTCTGAGAATCCATCTGGGAATCCATTGGGGAATCCCTCTGGGCATCCCTCTGGGAATCCATCTGGGCATCCCTCTGGGCATCCCTCTGAGAATCCATCTGGGAATCCATTGGGGAATCCCTCTGGCCATCTGTCTGGGAATCCCTCTGGGCATCCCTCTGAGAATCCATCTGGGCATCCATCTGGGTATCCCTCTGGGCATCCCTCTGGATATTCATCTGGGCATCCCTCTGGGCATCCCTCTGGGAATCCCTCTGGGCATCCCTCTGGATATTCATCTGGGCATCCCTCTGGGCATCCCTCTGGGAATCCCTCTGGGCATCCGTCTGGGAATCCTCTGGGCATCCCTCTGGACAGCTGGAAGGGTTTCAGCAAGTGTTAGTGCATCACCTGAGCTCAAAAAATCACAGAATGTCCTGACTTGGAAAGGACCCACAAGGGTCGTGGAGTTCAACTCCAGGCCCTGCCCAGGTCATCCCAAAATCCCACCCTGTCCCTGAGACTGCTGTCCAAACAGTGCCTGGTTTTCTAAATTTCCACTCACGAGGTGTGGAAATTCTCTTCATAGCAGGAGGTTAAAAAGGAGCAGTGACCTGAGAAGAGGGCAAGGGGTAACTCCAGCATGGCCTCTGAGATTCCAACAAGTGAGGTGCAGCTTTCTCACAGCAGTGAAGACAACCAGGCAGAACAGCTCTAACCTGCAGCTCTGCCCAGGATGGGCCTCTGCCCTGGTCATACCTGGCGTGCCCAGAGCTGCCCCTTCCCTCTGTGGGCCGGGCAGCGAGTTCAGTGTCACTGCACACAGAGCAGCTGGAGTGTCCCTGTGAGAGCAGCTCCCACAGGGCTGGGAGGAGGCTGCTGGGGACATGTGGTCCTCCTGGGACCTCAGCAGGGCTAAGAGGAGCTGGCCCTGTCCCCTGGGTGCTGCATGAGGCTGCTGGATATCCCCCCCTCCCCTCTGCTTTCTTGTTGTGGATTTAAAATGCTCATTTTAAGCTGGGCTCCCTCCTCTGGGCTTGGTCCCCCTGGGAGCAGTGGGAGCTCCCTGGAGGAGAGGGGGCATCACCCAGGTCAGCTCTGTCCTCTTGACTACCCTGGCCACGGGGGTGTGCCAGGGGCAAAGGGACCCCACTCCAGAGCCCCTGGCACTGCTGAGGGCTGGTTGGGACATCCTGCTGTGGTGATGTGGCTGGAGCTGTGTCCTCCCTGTGACACCAGACAGGCAGTTTTACTGGACACCAGCTGTTTTTCTGCGCTTTGTCTCTCTCTTAAAATCTTGAAACTTGTTGCTTCAGCAATGCTTGACCCCACCATGCAGGGAGGATGGAATTCCAGCTGTTGCTGTGTCCTGAGCTGTGTGTCTGTGTGAGCAGGTCTGAGCCCCTCTGTGTGCTGGGAGTGCTCCAGGGGCAGTTCCTGCCTTTGGACCCCCCTGGGGGTATGGGCTGAGTGATTTGGGGGTGAACATCTGCCCCTGCACCCACAGCTTCTTCCCTCCCCCCAGGAGATCAGTGGCTGGTACTACCTCCTCGGGGAGGACCTGGGCAGGACCAAGCACCTGAAGGTGGCCATGAGGCGGCTGAAGCAGAGCACAGGTGTGTGTGTGTCCCCTGGGAAGGTCCCAGGGAGTGTTGGAAAGGTTTGGAAGAGGAGCCAGCCTTGTGTCTGACCCTGGTGTGGAGCAGCCCCAGCACCCTGTGCCCCCATGGGCGCTGCACAGCCCTGTGGTGCTCAGTGGGCACTGGGATCCCAAAAACTGGTGGGGGTGAGACGCTGGGTGGTTCAGCAGGCTCTGCTTTGCCCTTCAACCTCACTCTGCTTACCTGGGTCTCTCTGGGGACCCTGACACTGCAGCCACAGCTCTCCCTCCTGCTTGGCCTTTCCTTGGCTGATTTCTGCCTCTCAGACTTGGGGCTCAATGCTGTGACCAGGCTCTTTGGCTCCTGGGGTCTGTGCAGGATGGGGGGGAGCTTGTTCTGCTGCCTTGGTGTGTGTGGAGGAGGTGGGGGCTGGCACAGGGCAGGGTGGCACAGCAGTGCCTGCCCCGGGTGTGCAGCCACCCTGGAGCTGCTGCCTGGAGGGGACGGGCTCATGTGAACATCAGACCTGTAAGGTAGAGATGCAGCATGGAAGGAAAGGGATTGTCAGGAGATATTTGCCATCACACTGACATTTCCTACATCCATCTTTCTTTCTTTCTTTCTCTCTTTCTCTCTCTCTCTTTCTCTCTCTCTCTTTCTCTCTCTCTCTTTCTCTCTCTCTCTTTCTCTCTCTCTCTTTCTCTCTCTCTCTTTCTCTCTCTCTCTTTCTCTCTCTCTCTTTCTCTCTCTCTCTTTCTCTCTCTCTCTTTCTCTCTCTCTCTTTCTCTCTCTCTCTTTCTCTCTCTCTCTTTCTCTCTCTCTCTTTCTCTCTCTCTCTTTCTCTCTCTCTCTTTCTCTCTCTCTCTTTCTCTCTCTCTCTTTCTCTCTCTCTCTTTCTCTCTCTCTCTTTCTCTCTCTCTCTTTCTCTCTCTCTCTTTCTCTCTCTCTCTTTCTCTCTCTCTCTTTCTCTCTCTCTCTTTCTCTCTCTCTCTTTCTCTCTCTCTCTTTCTCTCTCTCTCTTTCTCTCTCTCTCTTTCTCTCTCTCTCTTTCTCTCTCTCTCTTTCTCTCTCTCTCTTTCTCTCTCTCTCTTTCTCTCTCTCTCTTTCTCTCTCTCTCTTTCTCTCTCTCTCTTTCTCTCTCTCTCTTTCTCTCTCTCTCTTTCTCTCTCTCTCTTTCTCTCTCTCTCTTTCTCTCTCTCTCTTTCTCTCTCTCTCTTTCTCTCTCTCTCTTTCTCTCTCTCTCTTTCTCTCTCTCTCTTTCTCTCTCTCTCTTTCTCTCTCTCTCTTTCTCTCTCTCTCTTTCTCTCTCTCTCTTTCTCTCTCTCTCTTTCTCTCTCTCTCTTTCTCTCTCTCTCTTTCTCTCTCTCTCTTTCTCTCTCTCTCTTTCTCTCTCTCTCTTTCTCTCTCTCTCTTTCTCTCTCTCTCTTTCTCTCTCTCTCTTTCTCTCTCTCTCTTTCTCTCTCTCTCTTTCTCTCTCTCTCTTTCTCTCTCTCTCTTTCTCTCTCTCTCTTTCTCTCTCTCTCTTTCTCTCTCTCTCTTTCTCTCTCTCTCTTTCTCTCTCTCTCTTTCTCTCTCTCTCTTTCTCTCTCTCTCTTTCTCTCTCTCTCTTTCTCTCTCTCTCTTTCTCTCTCTCTCTTTCTCTCTCTCTCTTTCTCTCTCTCTCTTTCTCTCTTTCTTTCTCTCTTCCTTTCCTTTCCTTTCTTTCCTTTTTTATTTTAGAGCCAGTACTGGGAAGTCAAAGTGCAGCTCAGGAGGGCCAGGATGCTGTGACCCTGAAGCAGCTGAAGGTGGGTATGACAGGACTGCACATATTTGGGGTCAAGCACTTTCTTGGGGTGTCCCAAAGGAGCCAAGGGATGGTGTGAGAGTGATGCCAAGGTGAGCTCTGTCACTCCCTGTCACCCACCACGGCTCTTCCAGGCCATTTGTTATGGGGATCCAGCCCCAGCTGGTGGCGGTGGGTGATTTGGGTGCCACCCTCACCCTCTCTCCCCTCAGCCCCGGGTGCAGTGGCACCAGGGCTGGCAGGCTGCTGGCCCCCGGCACCATCCACGGTGCCTGCTCCTGTGCTCTGGGAAGGGAAAGGCCCACGGTGATTTATAGGAAAGGCGAGGATGGGAAGTGGGAACACAAACACACGGCTCGCGTGGGAAGCGGGGCCGGGTTGATCTGTCCCGGCTGCCTCTGCAGGGGTTTGTTGGCAGCGCGGGGCTGAGCGAGACAAACAAAGGCAGAGCCCTCTCCTCCCTTCCTCTCCGGCAGCCGCCACCGATCCGAAAGGTGGTGGCTGGGAAGGAAGGCTGATCCTCCTTCCAGTGGATGATGCTCCTGGAGCAGCCCCGGCAGTGCCTCCCGCTGTGAATCCCTCGGGAATGCTGGAGCTTCTCAGCTCCCTCCCCAGCCTCCCCTGGCACTGCCACCCCATCTGCTGGGCGACGTGTTGCCTTTTCTCCTTTTTCTATCCCCTTGTAGGGTGTGGAATGTGGTTTTTTTTCTCCATTGAATCCCCATCTCCCAGGAGCTGGAACCCAATCTCCAAGGAGTTGTGCCTAATGTTGGCAGTGGGGCTGCATGGGGCAGGCTGAGCCCTGCTGTGTGTCCTGCTGTGTGCCCTGCTGTGTGCCCTGCTGTGTGCCCTGCTGTGAGCCCTGCTGTGAGCCCTGCTGTGTGCTCTGCTGTGTGTCCTGCTGTGTGTCCTGCTGTGTGCCCTGCTGTGTGCCCTGCTGTGAGCCCTGCTGTGTGCCCTGTTATGTGTCCTGCTGTGTGCCCTATTTTGTGCCCTGCCATGAGCCCTCCTGTAAGCCCTGCTGTGTGCCTTGTTGTGTGCCCTGCTTTGTGCCCTCCTGTGTGCCCTGCCATGTGCCCTGCCGTGTGCCCTGATGCCGGCTGTGCTAGGAGCTCCTCTTGTCTTTAATTCCCAACTCACCCCACGGCTGCAGTGCAGTTTGACCTCTCTCCTTCCCTCCCCGTGACTGTACGAGCACAAAGCGTCGGGATGTGCGTATCCTCTGGGGCTGTGCTTTCAAAAACAAACTCTGCTTTTTCTTTTCNATTTTTTTACGAGTGTGAGTCGCCTGTTTAATGGAGCGCAGCTCACACGGCGGTGCCTGTGAAACGCCGCTCAAACATCCTCCGAGTGTTTGTGAGAACGTTGCAATAACAAAGTGCTCCGTGCAGCTGAAGAATGCCACGGGAACAAAAGACCCATCAACAGAGCAGGGACTGGGGAATACTAAAGAGTTGACAGGAATTTTAATATAAAACTCTCTCCCTTCCTTGTCAGCGAGGGCTTTCAGGAAGCCTCTGGCTTATCGTGGAGCGGCATACAGCGCAGGCAGGGGCCGAGGAGGTGAAAGGTGGCTTCCTGCCATTCTTCTCAGGAGCTGGGTTCCCATGGGCGGTCGTGCCACTTTGACTGGGGCTTGTCCCACACTCGTGTGACACGAGGAGTTTGGGATCGTGGCTGCTCCGGGGGAGCGGGATTTTCATGGGCTGCCGGCGGGTCGGGGGTTTCCAGCCATGAACCGCTTCAACGGGCTGTGCAAGGTGTGCTCGGAGCGCAGATACAGGCAGGTGTGTACCCCCCGTGGGAACGGCCCCGGGCCAGGGGGCAGCGTGCCTGGCAGCCTAGCATCGCTTTGGGGGGCGTCTCTGCCGCGCTCTGTGCGTGTGCTGCTGCTGGAGGGGTCCCCTTGCTGTGGTTATGGTTTGTAAATGATAATGTTGGGAGTACGTGGAAAGTGTCTTCGGGTGGGCGTTTGTGGCTGATCTCTGCCTGTTGTTGCACTGGAGAAATGGGGATAGAGGGATATTTTTAAATATATATATAAATACTGAAATATGAATATATTTTATTTAAATACGCAAATACATTTACTGTGCAGTGTGCAGGTAGCATGGTGACTGCAACAGAATGAAGTTACGTGGTGTTGTCTTAATTTCCCCTTCACTAGAGGAAAGGCAGGCACAGCTACTGCCCCTTTTTACGTTGTCTCACTGTATTTGGGAGCCAGCAGCAACTTGTTTTTTTTCTGAGGAGCAGTTTTCCATGCTCTCCAGAAGCTCCAGCTCTCTCAGACCTGCCTGGTGTGCAATGCCAGCTGTGGTTTTCCATGTGCAGTCCCCATCTCCTGCACTCGGGAACAGATTTTCCCTCTGTGGTGTGGGTCGGGATCCCCAGCTCAGCTCAGCTCAGAAAGCTTCTCCCTGCACTCCTGTGCTCATTTTTCAGGTTCAGCTAAAGCTGCTGTGGGAACAGTGAATATTGGGAATTGCAAAAGCAGCAGTTTATCCCAAACTGCCCAATTCTTGCAGGGCTGTAGTGACCATCCCGTGCAGCAATGCTGCTCTGCCTTTTGTCGGTAACCACTGACTCTGGGTTGTGTCTCAGACCCTCTCAAGGCTCTACTTTGACAATTTCTTCTGCATTTTTTGGCAAAGTTTGGGTACAACAAGGCTCTGTGGTCTGGAGTCTCTCCCCACTTGCCACCCACCCACCTCCCAGCTTATGCCAGGTGCTCAGAGTTCTTAGTTCTGGGCACAGCAGCAAAAATGGGTAAAAAATCACCTGCCTGTGGTGGCCACGGTGGTGGGAGCTGAGGAAAAGGAACCGTGAGCAGGGAGAAGCTGCTCTTTAGTGGCACAGGGAAGGGGTCTCTGTTGGTGGGGGACAAGGCCAGGCAGCTCAGGGAGGAGTGGGAGATGTCACAGCCCTGGGACGGGAAGGGTCTGTGGAGTCTCCGTGGTGGGACAGAGGCTGGGCTGGCTCCTGTGGTGCAGCAGAGCTCAGATCCTCTGGCTTGGCTGATGGAATCATAAAATACAGACTATCCTGAGCTGGCAGGGACTCACAGGGATCATGGAATCCTGCTTGGACTGAGCTGGGAGATTGGTTCAAAGGTGCAGAGCCACCTCCTCGAGGATCCAGCAAACTCCAGGGAGGAGAAGGCTCAGTGTAGTGGGACTGGACCTCTGTTTTGGTCCTGCCAGGGAAAGCCAGTTTCTCTTTTGAAGCCTGATTTTATGCTGAGCCATTGACCAGGGACAAGGTGCAGGGAAATAAAAGCTCCCTGCATTTCTAAAGGAGCAAGGAACCAGATCTACTCCTTGTCAGCTTCTGCTGAGTCCCTTGTCTTCTCTCTGAGTGTTTGTTCTCAAAATAATACAGGTCAGATGTTGGATTTTTAATTTTCTTTTCTCTGTCAGTAAAACAAGCATCTTGACTAATGTCTTGGGGGCTAATCAGGTATTTACAGGATCTGTCATGCTGAGCTGCTGCTGGAAGCCAACATCAAAAAAATAAGAACCATTTCATTAATAAGCTCAGTGCTCCTTGAATCAGGGGGAGGGACGAGCCTAAGTCAACACAGCAACCATCCTCTCCAAACTTAGTGAGGGAAAACACACTCAGCCCAGGGGAGGGGATGAAGCACATGGAGCCTGTGCCAGCACAGAAGCCTGGAGCGCAGAGCATGCCAAGCCTCACAGCCCCCTCTGGAGCAGAGGAGAGCTGCTGTTTCTGTATTACCCAACAGGAAATGAAAGATTTAAGTGACTCACTCAGAGAAGTCGTTTTAGAAACGAGTGTCACAGCCACACTGCCAGGTTTTCCTTTCTCATGGCTTGTCAGACCTTTCCTTGCACTTGCAAGAGCTGGGAGCAGCGACTTGTGTGTGTTCAATAAACCCTCCTTTTGTGGCATTCCATATATCCCTGACTGGATTTGGCATTGCTTTTTAGCACTTCTTCCACCTCCCTTTGGCTGCAGCAGGGAGATTCCCATTGTCCTTGGGGGTCACAGTGAAATCAGTCATGCTGAGCTGGGAGGGACCCACCAAGATCATCGAGTCCAACCCCTGGCCCGGCACAGCCCCATCCCCAAGTCACCCCCTGTGCCCCAGAGCATCATCCAACCCCTCCTGGAGCTTTGGCAGCCTCGGGGCTGTGCCCACTGCCCTGGGGAGCCTGGGCAGTGCCCACCACCCTCTGGGGGAAGAGCCTTTCCCTGAGATCCCACCTGCCCCTGCCCTGACACAGCTCCAGCCCTTCCCTGGTGCTGTCCCTGTCACCCAGAGCAGAGATCAGTGCCTGCCCCTCCTCTGCCCCTCCCCAGGGAGTTGTCCCTGCACTGAGGTGTCCCCTCAGTGTCCTCTCCTCCAGCTGAGCATCCCAAGTGCCCTCAGTGTCCTCACACCTTCCTCTCCAGTCCCTTTGTTGCCTCCTTTGGACACTCCCTAATGACTCAACACCTCTCTTACACTGTGAAAATGCCACATTCCTGCATTTCAGAGGCCGTGGGCAGCGTGGGTCAGGGTGGCAGGGCTTGCTCTCCCATCACAGCCGTGGCTGCTTCCCCACTGAGCAGGCTCTGGTGTGTCCCTGCAGATCACCATCCCTCGAGGCAGTGATGGCTTTGGCTTCACCATCTGCTGTGACTCCCCAGTCCGTGTGCAGGCCGTGGACTCTGGTAAGAGCCCAGACCGTGTTTGTCCCTCTTGGTTTCAATGAATGGCTCTGCTCCTTTTGTGCTTCCCGGAGCACGTTGGGTTTCTGAAGCTCCCACGCCTTGCAGGACTCTGGTCACCTCCCAGAAACTTCATGAATTCTCTGTTGCCTCCAATGAGGTCAGAGACCACCGGGTTGAGGTTTACACTGTGTCATTCTTGGGCCATATATCTGCAGTAATTTTGCAGAGATTTGGTTCCCTTTCCACCCTGAGAACCGTCCAGCTGGTTGGGAGATCTGTGGGAAGCATCTGGGATCGGGGTGGGTCAGAGGGGACGCAGGGATTGTGGGGACCCTCAGTTGCCAGGGTAGATCCTCTTGCTGTAGACCTGCAAGATGGACTTGGTGTCTCCACTGCACCCTTGCAGTCCCCACGGCATCCCAGGAAGCGTGGGAAGTTCATGCAGGAGCTCTGGGAGAGCTTTTGTGGGTGTGTGTGATCACGCTGGAAGGTGAAGCTCCAGGTTGCCTGGACCCACGCTGTTTTCAGGTGTGGATGTTAGAGGAACAGACAGGGGGTTTGGAGGAGTGAATGGTGCAAGCTGTGAGATGTCTCCAAGCCCCAGGGCTTCTCCTCCTGCCCCAACTGAGCTCCCTGTCCAGCAGGTGACTTTGTCTGTGTCTTGCAGGTGGCCCAGCAGAGAAGGCGGGTCTGCAGCAGCTCGACACGGTGCTGCAGCTGAACGAGCAGCCCGTGGAGCACTGGAAATGTGTGGAGCTGGCTCACGAAATCCGGTGAGCATTCCCCAAAAACACAGCAGGGCGCTGGCAGGAGTGGTTTGAAGGAGCCTGGGGCAGAACAACAAGAGCTTGGAGGAAGGGAAAGGCTCTGAGGGATGCAGGACACTGGGAAAGTGTTGCAGTCGAGGTTGGTCAAGATGACACAGTTTCTTCCAAACCAGGACCTTTATTACACAGGAGGCTGCGATGTATATACACTTTATCCTTTACACACTTCTCCACAGACACCCCCTTGTCTTGGGGGAGAAGCTTGTGTGCCCTTAGGAGGTTGTGAGCTGTGCTGGGGGTAGTTTATGCCTCTGGTAGGGTCTCCCATGCTGGTCAGGTCTCAACTGAAGGGTCAGACCAAGTGTGTCCTCGGGCAGGATGGGCTCGTCAGCTGCCTGGCAACCATCCTGGGAGAAGGACAACTCTGACTCCAAACCCGGGCAGATGGAGCTCACTTAGCCCTGTCAGGCCATGCATCTCAGAGAGGGACACTCCAACCAAACCTACATCCTGAGGACCTCGCTGTCACCATCCAAGCTTGCTGGGCCCTGGCAGATGAACCTCAGGAGTAAAGGGTGGGGCCAGTTCTGCGCACGCTGTGCCTCACCTGAAACATCCCCTGCGCAGGCTTGAGGGATTCACCCACTTTTTGAGTGGGTGAAACCCTCCCAAATCTTCATTTGCAAAGTTTAGCCATGATGATGATGATGATCCTTTACACATGTCAGTGCACTATTGGCCTTTTAGTTACATAAATAATTCGTAATTGGACACCTCTACAGCGCATGTCAAACAACAATGACTTAGCACATGAGACAGGAAATCCATTCTGTGCCACAATCTTCCCTTCCATGCTTGACACCTGCCTGGAGTGCACAGGTTCCTTCTTCAATTCACAGAGACCCCAGTCCAGCTGGGGTCCCCCTCAGGAAAGGATTCCCTGGAGTAGAAGAAGGGATGCAAGGGGTGGGCAGTGCCGGGCAGGGGCAGAGGGAGGGAGGACCGCAGGGCTCGTGCCTGGCTGAGCGTCGTGGGTGCCCCACTCCCTCCCCACTGCTCCACCTCTGACTCGCCCCGTCTCCTCCAGGAACTGCCCCACGGAGATCATCCTCCTGGTGTGGAGGCTCGTCCCGCAGGTGAAGCCGGGTCACGAGGGCATGATCCGCCGGGCATCCTGCAAATCCACCTACGACCTGCAGTGCCCGCCCAGCAAGCGGGAGAAGAACGGCCCGAGGGCTCCGCAGCCCGAGCAGCGCCACAGCTGCCACGTCCTGCTGGACGGCAGCGACCGCCTGGTGCTCGACGGCTGGGACAGGTGTGTGAGAGAAATCGCTTTTATTTAAATTTTGAAACGGCAAAACATGGAACAAAAAGTAAGGCAAACAGGAAGATGGTAAACAGTACGTACCGGGTGCCCACGTCACTAGGGTCAAAAAGCACACCTCCCAATTCAAAACCGGCGCTTTTAGAGGCTTCTAAAGCCCCACCCCACTTTCGTCACAGAAAGGGCATTTCTGTCCCCCTGGTTGGCTGTGCCGTGCCGGGAGGTGAGGCCCTGGTCAAGATGTCAGCCTGCGTGACAAACCATGTGGTCAGTGAGGTTTCCTAGTCCATATACATTTTACAATGCCGCATAGTAATATAATATAATATAATATAATATAATATAATATAATATAATATAATATAATATAATATAATATNTAATATTATACTATAATATAGTAATAGTAATATAATACTGCTTCCGAACGCATAGTCCCTGGCACGGGGCCCCAGACAGGACTCGGTATCTTACAACTCCACGAGACGCCTATAGATAAGACAAAACACAAACCCCCCCATCAATTCCTATATTTGTAACCCTTGCTCCATTATTTAAATTATTTTGCTTGTAATATAACTGCTTATTTATTTCTCACAGGTACACGGAGCTGGGCAAGCGGGGCCAGAGCACCCTGCCAGCCCTGTCCCGGGTGCCCCCCGCCGCTGACCAGAACTACATCATCCTGACACCCCTGAACCCGGGCAGCCAGGTAGGGCTGGGGCTGCTGGAGCCCCTCTGGCTCTGCTGTGCCAGCATCAATAAGGGTTGGCAAGGGGTTGTGGCAGCTTTGCAAGACATGCCTGTGTCCTTTGGTGGAGCTTTTGCTGTTTTCCCCAAACACTTCCCACTAGGGCTGGGGAGGGGCAGCTCTGATCTCTGCTCTGGGTGACAGGGACAGCACCAGGGAAGGGCTGGAGCTGTGTCAGGGCAGGGGCAGGGGGGATCTCAGGGAAAGGCTCTTCCCCCAGAGGGAGGTGGGCACTGACCAGGCTCCCCAGGGCAGTGGGCACAGCCCCGAGGCTGCCAGAGCTCCAGGAGGGGTTGGATGAACCTCTTGGGCCAGGATGTTGGACTGGATCATCCTTGTGGGTCCCTTTCAGCTCAGAATATTCCACGATTCTGTGTCACCTGCTGCCTCCTCTCAGGGCTCACTCCAGAGAGGTGGGAAGGATTTGGGGAGTGTTTCTGCTGCACAGACCACAGTACAAGTCATTACTCTCACTTTCTGCTGGCAACGGGACAAAACCAATTTTGCCCTCTCTGAAGTGCTTTGGCTTGGCTGGGTTTGGCATGTTCAAACGTGCAGGTGGTGGCTGTAATTCCACTTCAGTGCTGCTGTAGCTGACTGTGTCCTGTCCTGGTTGTGTCCTACAGCTGCTGAGACCCGTCTATCAAGAGGACAACACTACTGGGGGTGAGTTGGCCGTGTGCTGGGAATGCTCTCAGGGCACCCAGCAGAGCCAAGCTGGGCTTTCTGGAACAGCTTCTCACCTCGTGGTGAGGTGTGTGGGAGCTCACCAAGAGCTGGAGGTGGGGACTTTCCATCGGGGGCAGGATGAAAACACCAAGTGTGAAAGTGCTAAGAACTGTGGTTCCTCACCCGTGTCTGGGGGGGCCTGTCCATGACGTGTTTCCCTTCTGGTTTGTGGGGCTTTGCTGGGGGGTTAACCCCTCCTGGGAGGTTCCCTTCAGTCTTAAGGGGGTGAGGATGGCCATGGCTCACACTGGCACAAGGAGCAGTGCTGGTTGTTGTGCCACATTTGGGGGATACTCATGCCCTGGGCTGCTGCGAGGTCGCTGCCAGTCTGTGGGTCAGCTCTCCTCAAAAAATCTTTGCAACATAAACTCAATAACATAAAATAAACCTGCAAGAGGTGTGCTGGGAGCACCAGGGCTGGGTGGGCTTGGTGGAGGAGTGGGCTGGGTGTGTGGCAGGGGTGGGGAGGGCAGGAATCCAGCTCCATGTGGGAATACCTGTGGTCTGCTCATCGGTCTGGGAGGTTTGGGAGGCTGTGCTTGTGTTTTGTGGAATAAAACCCCTCTAACCCAGGGAGGTTACAGACAGGTCCGTTCATTTCAGCCCCGGGCGCAGGGGGGATCGCTCCTCCAAAAACATGCGCCCCTGGTTGAGTTAACAAAGGGTTTGTATGCAAGGGAGTTATACAGATTCATTTTGCTTTGATGCAGAAACATTATTTCCTTAGAGAAGGCGGGGTTATTATAATGAGCCTCAGGAACTGATTTCCATTTTCTCCACCCCTGCTGCTGCTTCTTGTGCCTGTGCTGTTCCTCCTGGGAATGCAGGGCAGGGGTCCCTGGGGGTCTTTGGGGATGAAGCAAGAGGTCTTCCTCCTGTGAACTTTTTACCTTTTGCTCAAAAGTGCTTCAAACCAGTCTTGTTGGCAACTGTAACTGGTCTAATTGGCCTTACCGTGCTCTTTTGACATGTTTTCTGATTTATCATTGGATATCCTGGCTGTTTTAATTGTCCAAGAAGCTTTAGGCCTCTTGGTATGGCCCTTTCAAGGACACTGTGGGAGTTTTGCTGCAGTGAATTTCATACTATTAAGCAAATTCTATAATAAGTATAAAAGCATAGAAAATAAGCATCATAATGAGTCCTGGGTAAATAAGCATAAACAAAATAGGCATAAACAAAAGGAGCATAAGTAGAATAAACATAGGCTCCCCCTTCCCCTCATCACCGGGGCTGTGAGGGGCAGGATGGAGCAGTGTGGGTCCCAGGGCCCTGTGCTCCAGCCCTGGAGATCTGCAGCCAGGAGAATTTTCCACACTCGACTGCAGGGCATGTTTTGTTCCCTGATAATTGCAGCTCTTTCCTGCTGTTTGTGGATCCTGTGGAAAGACGAGCTGCACTCTGAGGCCTTGTTCTTACTGTGGGGTGGAATGTCAAAGGCTTGGGCTTCTTCCTCTAAGGAATTTTGGATTTTCATGGATTTGCTTTAGTTGTTTAATGTTAAACCTCCGCAGAGAGGGAGGTAATACCTTCCTTGAGCCGAGCAGGGATGAAGTGCAGCAGCTCTGCCCACCAGTCCCCCCCTGCCAGGAGGTGACACCTGGGGCCAAACCCAGGACCTGTGCAGGGGATGAATTCCTCAGAGACAGTGAGGCCACTCAGGGGCAAGAGGAAAAGCAGATCCTGAGCAGCTCAGCCAGAGTATCTGCCCTGTGCTGAGCTGTCTCTCGTGCTTTGATTTCATCTGCCAGTGCGACCACGACAAAGGGAAAATGTCAGGATTAATGCACTTAGAGGTGGAAACAACCTTTGAGGCCACGAGGGTCTCCCCCTGCAAAGGCAGCTACTACAGCCAGCAGTAAACAGCCAGGCTGGCTTCCCACCCCAGGGCTGGCTGGCTCTGCTGCTTTTATCTGAGGCAAAATACACAGTTTCCTAATACTTCATGGAATATGTAATGGTGGCCAGGTTCATTTATTTGCTTTGGACCAGCCCTTATCTGCCCTGAGCTGATTTTGGCTCATTTCTGCTTGGGAAGGTGGGTGTCCCACAGAAGGGCAGAAAGCTGCTGTGGTGGCAGTGGCTGGAGGGAGGGAGGGATGGTGGGGTCTCTGCTGGGACAGGCAGCTGTTCCTGACACATCCCTGCGGGGTAGAAGGGGAGAATGCTCCAGCTTCTCACCTGGATGTGTTAAATCCAAGTGGAAGCGTCTGCCTGCAGGGCCTGAGCTGGCTCAGTTCAGCAGCTACAGGAGGGAGGAAGTATTTTGATTTTAATTTTTCAGTGGGGCTTCTTTTGAAGAAGACATGAATTTTTCATAAGAGACACATTCAATTCATGTTGGAGTTGTTTCCTGAGAGTTTCAGGACAGAGCACAGGTTGCTGGTGTCCAGCAGGACGTGGCTTGATGTTCAGGGCTCTGGGAGAACACAGACCTGTCCCATTTTCTCTCCACAGTGGGGTAGGTCCTGCTGCTGTGGGACCAGAGATGTATACTGTGGGCCTGGGGACATCAGGGATGGCCAAAACTGTGTTTTGGGTCACCAGAGAAAGCTGATGCCCCTAGGCCCATGGGATTAATGTCATTAATGGGAAACATTTCACAGCACACCTGAGAGCAGAATGGCCCTGTGGGCAGCAGCTCCCTGCTGGTTCCGCTCCCAGGGTTTGGTCTCATCCTGCCTCAACGGGATGGATGTGGGGAGGAGGACACATAAAGCTGTCCTTAGCACTGCTGCCTCCAGCAGATCAGCCCCCAAACCCTCTGGGTGCTCAGGGCCAGCTGTGCCTGCAGGAGCAGCTCCCAGCAGTGACACTCTCACCTCATCATGCTGGTGCTGGATCAGGGGGACCTTCTGTCCATGCAAAGCATTTCCTGAGCTCTTCATGTCCCAAGGCTGCACTTGGGGGACCAAATCATCACAGAATCACAGACTGGTTGGGGTTGGAAGAGACTTTGAATATCATCCAGTGCCACGCCCTGCCATGGCAGGGACACCTTCCACCAGCCCAGGTTGCTCCAAGCCCCGTCCAACCTGGCCTTGGACACTCCCAGGGATGGGGCAGCCACAGCTGCTCTGCCCAACCTGTGCCAGGACCTGCCCACCCTCCCAGCCAACCATCCCTTCCCAATATCCCATCCACCCCTGCCCTCTGGCAGTGGGAAGCCATTCCCCCTTGTCCTGTCTCTGCAGACCCTTGTCCAAACTCCCTCTCCTGGAGCCCCTTTAGGCTCTTCAAGGGGCTCTCAGGTCCCCCCAGAGCCTTCTCCTCTCCAGGTGAGCCCCTCCAGCTCTCCCAGCCTGGCTCCAGAGCAGAGGGGCTCCAGCCCTGGAGCATCTCCGTGGCCTCGTCTGGATCTGCTCCAACAGCTCCAGGTCCTTGTTGTGTTGGGGACCCCCGAGCAGGAGGCAGCTCTGCAGGGTGGGGCTCATGAAGGCAGGGTGGAGTGGGACAACAGCTGATGGGATGTGCTGGCCCGAAGCAGAGCTTGCTGTGACTTCCCTGGGGTCCTGTTTTCATGGACACAGCCGTGTCTGTGCTGCTGGTGGGATCTGGTGAACTCCTTGTTCCAATGAGCGAGCGGCTCTTGAGCACAAACACAAAGAGACCTCTTGTTTTGCATCAATAAAAAGGAAATCAGTGCTGTTATTTCATGACTCCCTGGGAAACTCTGAGAGCAGAGTGATGACTGTCCCTGCAGCCCTCAGCTCCAGCTCTTTGTTCCCTGGAGGTTTTCTATGCCCTCCTCCAGCCTGGGAGAGCAGAACCTCAGCTGGTAGCGGGCAGAGCAGGGCAGGAGCTCCCTCCTCATTCTGGGTTTGTCTCCTCTGTCCATCCAGGGAATGCCTCTAAGGGGAAATCCCACACGGGCTCTGGGAGGAAATCCCGGCTGATGAAGACCATGCAGACGATGAAGAGCTACGGGAACTACCAGAACTGCACCATTGTGAGGCCACACGTCCCACACTCGTACGGCACCTACGTCACCCTGGCCCCCAAGGTGCTGGTGTTCCCCATCTTCGTGCAGGTGAGTGCTCTGGGGGCATCAGTGCCCAACATCGTTGCCCACACCCACGGCAAGCACAGGAAAGATCACACACACCAATATGACACAAGCTCAATCCACTTTACTGTGTTTCCCACCAGCTTATACATCCCTTTCTAACAAGCTCACACCCCCACCCCCTCTAAATACATCATGATTGGCTAATTGGCTTCAGGTTGTCTCTAATTAACTTCAGGTTTCAAATCCCTTTTCAACTCCTAGTAGTCCTGCAAATTAGCCAAGGCCCGGACAGCCCATGGTGCCATGCCAGCTGCATCTCTTTCCCAGCAGTATCTTCCACGAGCACACGGATCCCAGCTGTGCTCAGGTGTCCCCTGGAGCTGGCTGTGCTCAGCACAGTGCTGGGGGCTGTCTCAAAGGCAACTGTGTCCTACCTAAGTGGTTCTCTGTTGGGTTTTTTTTTTCCCTTTTCAACTTTCAGGTCTGGTCCTTGGTGCTTGCTCGAGTCAGGAGTAGGTATCCCAGCTCCTGGGCTTCAGCAACCAACTTTGGAATGGCAGATCAATGTAGTCCCTTCCCAAGGGTTCCCTGTGCTGTCGTTATAGAGTACAAATGAAGGGGTTTTAGGTCAGCTGGTGGCCTGCTCTAAAATTGTAGACAAGGATCCAGAGCAGTAATGGCTTGGCAGGGAATGCTCTGCCTCCCCAGTTCCATGAGCCCTGAGTTTGGTGGTAACTCTAACTCCCTCTGTGTCCTTCATCTTGTCCTTTGTGTGGCCAGAACCCCAGGAAACCTCACCTGATCCCTGGCTTTTGTACAGTGCTGATGAATCCCTTCATCCCTGAGCTCTCTACAACTCCCTGACAGGAGGGTGCACCCAGGTGGGGTTGGTCTCTTGTCCCAGGCATCCAGCAATAGGACAGCAGGGCCCGGGCTGCAGCTCTGCCAGGGGAGGGTTAGGTTATTTTTTAGGAGGAAATTCTTTCCAGAGAGAGTGATCAGGCATTGGAATGGCTTGCCCAGAGAGGGGGGGGATTCACCACCCTGGAGGTGTTTGAGATGAGACTGGATGTGGCACTCAGTGCCATGATCTGGTGACCAGAGCGGTGTTGGATCAAGGGTTGGACTTGATGATCTTGGAGAACTCTTCCAACCCAGCTGATTCCATGGTGGGGAACCCTCCCTCCTCCCCAGCAGCAGTGGCACTGTCACCTCAGCTCACACTGGTGACGTCCTTTGGGCTGAAACCACGGTCTGTGTCTCCTCCAGCCTGAGCCAGGGGGCTGCCTGGGGCTGGTGTGGGGCAGGGCTGGTGCTGAGGGACAGGGGTGTCCTCACCTCCAGTTCTGGGGCTGTGCCCACCTCCAGTGCTGGGTCAGGGCTGTGCTCACCTCCATCCTCCCCATGGCCTCGGGGTGGCCACTCACCTTGGCACCAGTGTGTTCACCAGCCTTGGCTGGGCATGGGTTGCCTTTGGTAGGAACACAACTGGCACTTCAGTTTTCCTCCTCCCAAAGCTTGGATTGAGACTGGGGTGCTTCTGTCACTTCAGGAGGTGGTTTTGCTTTGCCCTGTCTCGTGCCTCAAGGCCCTGTGCAGGTCTCCCCCTGTTCCCACTGGCTGTGCTGCTCCTGAGGATGGTGCCAGGCTGGCTGGGCAGGGTTTGTTCTGCACTCAGGACACCTGAACCTCTCCTGTTCTCCAGAATTCCACACTGAAGGTGGTGGATGGGGAGCTGAGCGTGGCATGAGAAGGGGCAGGAATTCTTCAAATTGCTTTAATTTACTGCAAGAATAACCCATAACATCCCAACTACTTGTGTCTGAGGGACATGAGAACCTGCCCTGCCATCACTGTGGTTGTGTTTCCTGTCGAAAAGCACCCAAACCACCCCGTGCCTTGCAGAGCAGCCCCTGTACAGAGGTCAGGGCTGGCTCTTTTTACAGCTGGGGCTGACGTAGGTGTGAGAGTCACACTTTGTTTTCTCATGAGCTGGTCTGCAGACCTTGTGTCCTTCTGAGCTCACTGTGGGGTGGCTTGTCCCTGAGTGAGTGACAGCTTGAAGACAAAGTGGGTTTGGTGGGTGGAAAGTTTTTCTGGCAAACCACAGTGCTAGTGGAAGGTTTGAGTGTTTCTTTCCTTTTCTTTTGTTTTTTTTTCCCTTTCAAACTCAGCCCCTCGATCTTTGCAACCCAGCCCGGACTCTGCTCCTGTCAGAGGAGCTGCTTCTGCACGAGAGCAGGAAAAGGACCACACAGGTAAGGCTCTTTGTGCTGTCTGAGCTTTCTAAACCTGCTCTCCTGCACTCTTGGGTAGGAGATTGAATCACAGAGTCACAATGGTCTGGGTTGGAAGGGATTTTAAAGCTCATCTTGTTCGCTGCCATTGGCAGGGACACCTTCCACCAGCCCAGGGGGCTCCAAGCCCTGTCCAACCTGGTCTTGGACACTTCCAGGGATGGGGCAGCCACAGCTTCTCTGCTGAACCTGTGGCAGGGCCTGCCCACCCTCACAGGGAAGAATTTCTTCCCAATATCCCATCCATCCCTGCCCTCTGGTAGTGGGAAGCCATTCCCTCTTGTCCTGTCCCTCCAGGCTCTTGTCCCAAGTGCCTCTCCAGCTCTCCTGGATCCCCTTTAGGCACTGGAAGGGACTTTGAGAAGGGACTGGAAGGGACATCTCGTTATACTGAGAAGGGAAATACTTAGTTGTGCAGCAATTATATTAATATGATACTTGGAAAAACTTGTAGTTGGTTTATTGTGGGATAAAGTAAGTATCAAAACTCTTCTGGACAAGAAATCAACTCTTGTTCCTGTCTTCTTTTGGGCTCACAGAGGGAAAACTGCACATGGTAAATAAATATCAGTGACAGCCCAGCAGACTCAGGAGGGGGAGCTGAAGGATGTTTTGTATCAGACTGGAGAATGAAATGATGGGATGGTTCAGGATGGAAGGGACCAGGATCCCCTGGAGCAGTGACTCAGAGCTATGTAGAGATGGCTTTGCAATATCTCTAGGGAAGGAGAATCCAAAGCCTAGAACTAGAACTAGACAGAGAACTTGCTACAGGGGTTTTCTGAAATTTAATTCCTGAAACAGGTGACAAGTCATGTCCAGATTCCTCTCCTCTTGCTTCCGCTTTTCTGCCATGTTATTGCAGGGCTGTTAGAAATCTGGGGCATCAGTGGAGCTTTGGCTTTGTGCTGTGACAGCTTTCACCATCCAGACTGGCAGAGGTTGGATGTGTTGATCCAAATATTTGCTGCTGGCTTCACTGGCATCCAGCTGCAAAGCCTGCCAGTCCCTGGAATGTGGGAGGGAGGAGGCAGCAGCTGGCAGAGCCCACCCATGCATTGCTCACTGGTTTCTTTTGGGGTTTCAGAGAATCTCCCCATTGTACAGGGTGATTTGGGGTTGAATTTAGTTGCAGTGAACAACATGTCATCTTCACAGAGCTGTAAAGGAAGTTTTACTTCACTAATCTTAGTTTCTGGGTAGTACCTTGTGGGTGGCCAACAGCCACCTCCCATCACTGGCCAGTTCAAACCAGTACAGGACTGTGTGGTGACTCCTCTCTCTGGTCCCCAGTGGATAATTTACCCCTTGCTTTGACCTGAATCACTTTTTTTTTTTTTTCCCTCTCCAAAAATGCACGAAAGTACATCAAAAAATTATGTGATTAATTAGGAAACTTGGCACTAACCTGTGAATAACTTCCCCTGTCTGTCCTGCTGCCCTTCCTGCTCAGGGTTTCCTGGGGACCTGCAGGGATGAAAATCAGGGCAACATCTGGTTGTGTGGCACAGCTGTACTGGGAGGCTTGGGCATACAGTGGGCAGCTGAGGTCAGGGAGCTTCTCCTGGGTGGTTTGGAGGTGCTTCCTTTCAGGTCAGACTCAGACATCTCAGTTGCAGCAAACTGGGGGATAATTATGGGTAATTAATGCTGTTTGCAGCTGAAGTGGAGCCTGTGTGTGTGTGTGTGTGGGGGATGTGGGTGATGGAAAACCCCAGGATAGGAGTGTTTTGGGGAGAGGTGTCCACCTCAGAGACATGGCTGTGGACAGGATCAGGAGAAGAAGGTCTCAGGGAAAGGACTCTGCTCATAGATGCCCTCGGGATGAGCGTGAGGCTGGAAGAGGATTTCCCATTGGAGCTGGTGCCAGGAAAGGGCAGGATGCTGGCCAGGAATGTGAGACAGCTTCGGGAATGATGATGCCCCGGGGCTCTGGTGTCTGGGTGAGCCTGGCAGAGGGGCAAGGCAGGAGGGGGTGAGTCAGCAGAGTGGAAAATCAGAAGCGGTGAATGGAAACACCCCGTGGTGCTGAGCCCTGGCTGGCTGGGGGCTGGCAGTGGAGCAGCCCCTGGGAAGGGCTCTCTCGTGTCTTGAGAGGGTGGCAGGGTTTTGAGGAATCAGTGCGGGTCCCTCTGGAAAGGCAAACTCACCTTCTCCAGCAGAGCAGGGGTGTCTGCTCTGCTCCTGGGCACAACGGAGCTTCCCCTGGTGTGTTTTGGGGAATAAAACCCCTCTAACCCAGGGAGGTTACAGACAGGTCCGTTCATTCCAGCCCCGGGCGCAGGGGGGATCGCTCCTCCAAAAACATGCGCCCCTGGTTGAGTTAACAAAGGGTTTGTATGCAAGGGAGTTATACAGATTCATTTTGCTTTTAGGCAGAAACATTATTTCCTTAGAGAAGGCGGGGTTATTATAATGAGCCTCAGGAACTGATTTCCATTTTCTCCACCCCTGCTGCTGCTTCTTGTGCCTGTGCTGTTCCTCCTGGGAATTCAGGGCAGGGGTCCCTGGGGGTCTTTAGGGATGAAGTAATGAGTCTTCCTCCTGTGAACCTTTTACCTTTTGCTCCAAAGTGGTCCAAACCAGTCTTGTTGGCAACTGTAACTGGTCTAATTGGACTTACCGTGCTCTTTTGACATGTTTTCTGATTTGTCATCGGGTATCCTGGCTGTTTTAATTGTCCAAGAAGTTCTGAGCTTCTTGGCATGGCCCTTTCAAGGACACTGTGGGAGTTTTGTTACGGTGAATTTTCATTCTATTAAGCAAATTCTCTGATAAGTATAAAAACATAGAAAATAAGCATTATAATAAGTCTTAGGTAAATAAGCATAAACAAAATAGGCATAAGCAAACAAAATAAGCATCATAAGTCCCAAGTAAAATAAACATAGGCTTTCCCTTCCCCTCATCAGGTGCACCAGGGCTCTGACTTCTGTCTTTGCTGGCCTTGAGTTCTTTCTCTCCCCGTGCTTCTCTGCTGCCTGGACGGGCTGTCTTGTTTCCAGTCAGTCCCTTCTTCCTTGCTCCATGTGCTTTTCCATTTTCCCACGCAGCCTGTCTCAGGCTGGACCTCTGCTGCTGTGGTTTGCAGGACTGCTCTCTGCATGTCCTCAACTTGCTTTGACTGAGGGGCTCGAGGCAGGAGGCTCTGGGTGCAGGATGGAGGTCCTGCTTCCTTCTTTTTTCCCCCAAACCCCAGACTCTTCCCCCTGTGGCATTTCCACACCAGGCCCTGCATCCTTGTCCCCGAGCAAACTCTCTCCCATCTCCTGAAGGAGTCAACCTATCTCTCTGGAGGCTTGCCAGGATCTGTCCTTCCCCTGACCTTAGCTCTGGGGCAATCCTTACTCAAGCCTTAATCACATCCTGTCTAGACTTTGTTGCAGTTCCCACTTTTCTGTCTCCTGAGATCCCTGCAGCCCCTGAAGTGCCCGAGGGACCAGCGCGATGCTGGCACGGCACACGAGGTGTCCAGCGTGGCCTTTGGCCTTGGCCATCACCTCTAATGGACCTGGAGGCACCTTCCCAAAGCCCTGAGGTGCCTGCACAGTGTGGGCCGTGCTCACCCATTTCTCAGCTGTCCTTTCTGCCCTCCTGGCAGGGTCTGCGGGTCCTGCCTTGAGCTCTGAAACCACCAGCTCTGCGGAGCCTGGAGGACATGGAGCAGCATGTCTGGGTTGATGCTCTTCTCTGCAGAGCAGAAAGCTTTCTGTTCTCTCCCTCTCTCTCTTGCCAAGTGCTGCACTTTAAGTTTCCAGCACTCCTGGCTGGGACAGGGTCTCCAGCTCCCTGGTTTGGTGGGTGATGGAATTTGGCCAACAAATTTGACCCAAACCCTACTCCCTGGCACTGGTGTTTCAAGCTGTTGTTTTCAGCCTTTTTTAAGGCACAGTCATCTGGATGAGAATACCACTTGACTCCTCTGTCCACCATGCTAGTCCCACTTACTCTATTCCTTCTTCTCTACCTCTTAATATCCTCCTCTTCCTCTTTCTCAAACATTTCCCATCTGCACAGCCACTGCTTGCTCAGTGTCTGAGTGTGACCCCTGGAGGTTTTAGTGCCTGCCCAGCCCTGATGTTCAGGATAGAAGAGTATTTGGTTCAGATAAGGCAGGGTCAGTGGCAAGGTTGACAGCTAAAGCCTTCACCATGGAGCTCCTTTTGGCAAGTGTGGGGGTTTATCTTCATCAAAGCCTGACTGAGAATTTCTGCTCCTTCCTGAGTGTGTGAATTCCGTGCTGATAATCTTGGGACAAAAAAAAAGGGGGAGGCAATAAAAGAGGGTGAGTAGGTGCATTGTGGGCTAAAAGGCTGCTGAGGAGTTCCACCCCCAGAGCTCCAGGAGAGTTGGAACAACACCCTAAGGGACAGGGTGGGGTTGCTGGGGTGTCCTGCAGGGCCAGGAGTTGGCCTCAATTATCTTTGTGTGTCCTTTCTGACTCAGGATATTCTGTGATTCCACGATCCTGTAAGTCTTGGAAAACATGCATTTAATATCCAGAAGGAAAAATCCAGGAGCAGAGGAACAGGTCATGCTTAGAGAGTTAGGGCTGTAGCATGGAAACCAGTGGCTGCAAGGCTTTGATGTGCCGCTGAAGGGTAGGAAAGTCCATGCCCATCTCTGGGTATGGACCTGCCCCACCTGCAAAGCTCTGGCTTGGAAGCCTCAGTTCAGGGGGCACTGGTGAGGAGTGACTGGTCCCACCCTGCACGTGGGAGCTGCACCACTCTTGGCTGGATGAGTCCAGCAGTGACATCTGCATCATACAGGATGATGAGGATTTGGGTGGTCTCAGGAGGATGAATCAAGAGCTGGAAAAGTTGAGGAAGATGAAGCAAACTTTATCCGTCAAGCTCAACTGAATGCAGGGAGCCACACAAACTCTTGTACTGGCAGCACTGGAGTTTCTCTTCTGGAATGGGACACAGTTTGTCTGAGAAGAATGCAGGACTGAAACAGAAACTGTGTGTGGTCAGTCCTGGGGTGGATACTTGTCAGTCCTAGGAGTAGACACCTGTCACTCGTAGGGTGGATACCTGTCCCAAGAGCTCCCCACCAGGACAGACCAGGGTTCCTCTAGCCAGCTGTGGGCCAGGTGAGGTGCAGGTGATCATCACCATGTTCTCCTTTGGCATCTGAAAGCTCTATCATGAAAAACCTGCCTCTGCTTCCTCATCTCCCTGTTCTGTGGGACTCTGGCTGGAGGGGGAGGGTGATGACTTGGGAAGAATCCACTGGCTCAGGTTTTCTCTGCCAAGCCTGGGACAAGGGGCCCTGATGCCTTGTTCTGGTGTTCCTGCTCCCTGCTGTAACCCAGCTGCTGGGGGCTCTCTGTGCACACATGAGCAGGACAGGACGGGGTTAAGAAGTGAGTTAACTATTTTTAAGCATTTGTCTTCAAGGCTTCATTTCTGGGCACCTTTTCGTGGTGGTTTTGTTGCCACATTTTGCTTTCCATGGTGTGGTGTTGGCTCCATGGTAGTCCCAGGGTCATCTCCTGTTGGGAGCCACACCAGCCCACTGCTCCCACCTTCCCTCCTGGCTTTCTGTAGCTCTTAGTTTCTTTCAGGAAACTCTTTAAACATGTCCCTGCCTCTTCTAACAGGGCTCTGCCAGTGATGTGTGAAGTTGGTTACACCCCTCAGCAGAAGAGTCTTTGCTGTTTGCCGTGGTGCAGAGCCCACCCAGATGAGCAGTGTGGAGACATCCACAGGGTCAGCCTTTGGGAACCTTCTTTTTCTCCCTGTAAAATCTATTCACATCCCCCTGAAGGTCTGTGACAATGCCCAGGTGGCCTTGGGGTCACTCCAGCAATAACACAGGGGTGCCCCTCTGTCTCCAGAGAGCCCTTCCATCCCCTCAGCTGTCCTACTTCTGATTGTGGGGCAGCAAAGTAGTTTTGGGATATACACAAAGCTACTCTGATTCTCCAAGGAGCAGCTCTGGTGGGCTCTGTGTCTTGCCTGGATGAACCCAGACATTGTGTTTCTTGTTTGTTTGCTCTTTCTTTGCCTTTAGGAGCCCTGTGATTTTTCAGGGTAGATTCTCTGTCTCTTTGTCGAGGGCTGTTGGGGACAAGTCCCAGGTTGTCAGGAGAGTGATGGCAGCTCAGGGAAGAGCTCCAGATCCCTCCAGGCGCCCCCATCCTGTCCCTGCTGCCCCAGGGTCACCCATAAATTGAGTTCCCTGTGCTCAGCTCTCAGGTGGGTCTTTGTCCAGCCCCCTCTCTGTGAGCAGGGTGTGCCCTGGGTCCTGCAGTGCTGGGCTGGCTCTGTGGGTGGAAGGGACACTCTTGGTTTTCCTCTCTGCATCCTGGAGGAGCAAAGGGACCTGCAGAAACCATTTTGAGTGGAGCTGCTCTAAGATCAAGTGTCTTCCTTGAAGCAGCACCCAGTACAGAAGCTCTTGCATAGTCCACACTGGGTGTACTTTCATCTTCTGCATCCCACATTCAATCCCTCCCATCTTCCCAGAAAAGCACAATGCTACCTGTAAATACTTTTCATGCAATTCTGTTTCCCTGATTCGTTTTGAAGTAATTTTCTTTTTCCTGCAGACCCTCCTCTTTATGTCTACCCTTTCCATTTCCATGGGTGGTAGGACTTGTTTCTTTCCTCCATTCCCAGTGTGACCACTTGCTGATCATGCTTTTACCTCCTTCACTTTGGGCTGCTATTCTCAAAATCCCTGAACATCTCTTGTTTGGGATCAGCAATGGCACCAACACATCTCAAAGGAAAGTTACTTTGTAGTGCAATTTGTACTTGGTTATTCCTTGTATTAATAATAAGATCAGAAGGAATGAAGAGGGTGGATGTGGGCACTGGGCCAGCAGTGTTGGGAGCAGAGGAAGGGATTTTCCAAACAGCACAGGGAAGAACAGCCCCTCCCTGGCTTCACTGTCAATTAAAGCTCCACCAGTAGCTTTGTGCCTATTGAGAATCCCACAAAAATGAATTTGTTTTGCAAGGAGAAATCTTGTGGCAAGGCCTTGGTTTTTGGATTCAGAGGCAGAAGCTGCTGCCCTGACATGGGACTCAGCACCATGTGATGACCTACCCAGCTTGTCCTCCTCAGGACGTGTGTCCAGGAGCTGCTGGGCATGGAAACAGCCTGTCCCTGGCAGCAGTAACTCAGTCTCTGTCTGGGGCACAGTCTCCTCTCCAAGGGGGACTCTCTGGTGTCTCCCCACAGCCCTTGGGACATCCCCTGTGGTGGGGTTTGCATTGGCAAAAGGGGGGCTAAAAGGCCCCAATCCCTTTGTTGCTGTGGCTGGTGTTGCAAAGCAGCTGGGGGAGATTTTGGGGAGCACCCCAAGGAGCTGATGGTTGGGCAGTGTGCAGGTCTGTGCCCAGTGTGCCAGGGAATTATGCCCATTGCCAGACTGCAGCCACTCCCTGGCATTGCTGGTGAGCAGGGACAGCACCCAGGGAAGGGCTGGAGCTGTGTCAGGGCACATCAGGGGGGATCTCAGGGAAAGGCTCTTCCCCAGAGGGTGGTGGGCACTGACCAGGCTCCCCAGGGCAGTGGGCACAGCCCCGAGGCTGCCAGAGCTCCAGGAGGGGTTGGATGATCCTCTGGTGCACAGGGTGGGATTGTTGGGGTGTCTGTGGATGGTCCTTGTGTGTCCCACCAGCTGAGGATACCCTGTGTTTGTGATTTTTCTGTGTGGCCCCAGCTCCTGCTCACCCCTGGGAGGTTCCTGGGCTGAGGATCTCCAGTACAAGTGGAGCAGATTGTTCTTATCTTAAAGATCACACCAATCTGGACTGATTGAACTGGGCACCTCAGGCAAGAGCCAGAGCACAACTAAATCCACCTTCCCCACTGCTCTGGAGTGGCTCCTGAGACACTGAGGGCACAGCCCTGGGCACACACCGGGCTCAGGGTTTCCTTGCCACCCACCAGGGTGGGGCAGAGATGCCAGGTTTGTTCCCTGCAGCTGCTCTCGTGGCTCCCGCTGCTGTGCAAGCCAAACTGTGTTTTGTCCCAGGGAACAGTGAGAAGCTCCTTCACGAGTGTGCTCAGGGCAACCAAACCTGCGTTCAGCCTGCACCTTCCACAGCGTGCTGGGATCAGTTAGCGACGGGTTCCCTCCTCCTGCTCCGACTTGTATCATGTAAATGGGAAGTGACACGAGGGAGCAGGGAGGGAGTGTTTGTGCGGCGTTGAACTGTCGGGCAGGTTTATCCCTCCTGTCACAAGCCTCAGGAAGTGGCTGCCAAGCGAGGGGAGCCTCATCTGGAGCTTGCAGGGAGCACCCTGAGGGTGCAGCAGAACTCAGCCCCGTGGGAAGGGCTGCCTGCTGTGGCTGGCGTGTCTCTTCAGGGTGGAGAACATTTCCAGGACACTGTCTGAGAGCCAAGAGATGAATTCCTCACAGCTGCTTCTTTGCTGCTCTTGTGCTTCCAGGTGACCCTCTTTGTCTACTCCGACCTGCTGCTCTTCACCAAGGAGGATGAGCCTGGGCGCTGCAACGTGCTGAGGAACCCCCTGTACCTGCAGAGTGTCCAGCTCCAGGAGGGTGAGTGTCTGCAGAGCAGCTGGAGACATTTGGGGAATTTTCTGGCTTCTAGCTGTAAAGGTTTCTGTCCGGCAGCAAGGAAGCACCCACTATGCCATTGCTTCCAGTGTGTGCTGTCCAACTGGTGCTTCCAGACCATCCTTCCATGGGGTGCAG
Organism: Formicarius rufipectus; assembly: GCA_013399695.1. NCBI lineage: Eukaryota > Metazoa > Chordata > Aves > Passeriformes > Formicariidae > Formicarius > Formicarius rufipectus. The sequence goes on from VXAU01005989.1 coordinate 43,482, forward strand.
GGCCAGCATCACCCTTCCCATCCCGGCATCCCTGGGAGCTCCGTCTCCTGGGACACCTCGAAGGCAGTCATGTAGCCCCCCTTTCCAGGGCTTGCTGGGTGCTTGTCTCAGGGTTTTGGGCTGGGAGAATTGGTTGTGTGGGGCTGTTCCCCCTGCTGGTGTCACGCTGCCTCCAGGGGGGACTGGCCCAGGCTGGGAAAGGGAAGTGAAGGGTTGAGGTTTCTCCTGTGGTGCCTCGAGAGAGTTCGGAGATTGGCTCCAAGGGTGAACTGGCCAAGCCCTCCTGACCTTTACTTTGCTACTTCTCCCTTCAGCTGCCCACAGTATCCCCTGTACACCCACCCCTGCACA